>DVZL01008273.1:0-10330 GCA_018236625.1 Lasaia peninsularis | reverse complement strand
CGGGTCTGGGTGTTTATTAAATTTATTCTTGTATCTATTTAAGTATTTCTATGTATTAGTATCGTTGTCTAACACCCTTAACGCAAGCATATAATTTGCTTACTTTGGGGTTAGATCAATTTGTGTAATTTTTTCAGTAATATTTATTTATTTATGTTTATCTACATGTACCAAAATAATGTTTTTAGATTTTTTCTATCTCTCTGATTACATTAGTCACTGTCTGCTGATATAATAAAAGATGGCTTAAACTTCTTTAATTTTATTTCGAAAATTTATAAAATAAATAAATAACACGCGCATAAATTCACGGGCGCAGCTAGTATTTAATATATCTAATTGTTATTTACTGTAATCACAAAGTAAGTTAATAATATGCTTGTGTTATGAACATGGACACGAATACATAGAAATACTTAAATTATACCAGAATACCCGGAAAATCTGGTTCGTATGAAAATATACTTTTAGTATCGAATAGTCCAATCATTGAAGAAGACTATAGGATATATGACATCACGCTGTGACTATTAATAGTTGAACAGTTAACTATCAAAGTTACGCAAAAATCATTTATTACGAAATTTGTAAAAAATATAGGAAAGCTTATCCAGAATTATTCTGTAGTTCCTTTGTGAGTTCTTTGGTGGAACAGCTGAGACGAACAAAACTCTATAGTTCCTTCAAAGGTACTAAAGCAACCTGTGAAGCTACCTAACTCCTTTATTGAATAACTCAGGGAAGTTCCTTTAGTAGTCTCTTTAGGACTACAGAGACTACACTTTTCGGAACCCTAAATGCACTTTTTTCAAGCTTCCATATATCGCACCCTTAGTAATAAGGTAAACTATTACCTAATATCCAACTCCCCCCACCCTCCATATTTTTTGGCGTTCTCGTCAACGATGTTCAGGTTGGCATCGCAGTAGTAGTAGGGGACACACTGGCAGGAGTCCCCGTCTCTGTCTGTAAATGTGGTACTCGCTTTTGTCGGACTTATTGTAATCTGAAAATACAAAAACAATATCTCATATATTTTTGGAAATTCAACGTACATATATACAAAATATAGTCACATCCACGCCACGTAGGCAGAGGCATATTTATGCACCCACGATTAGCCAACGATACTAGATCCCATGATTACGGGTTAAGGCTGTAGGCAACGTTATTTTTCAAATAACTGAAATAACTCATAGAAAAAGTTGCACTACCCGTGAATTGAACCCAGAACCTCCTACGTCAAAGTGGCCATAGTGATGATAATGGATAGTTTTATAAAAAAACAGGGGATATACATAGGGGATGACATTTACTTATATGAATTATAGTAATAAAAGATGATTTAATATAAACTAGTAATTGTGGCGCTCGCATCAATTCTCAGAGTTACCCAATGTAAAACGACATTTCCTAAAAACAAAACCTAGCGTGATCGTTTTATCGCCCCCGAAACCCCTTAAATATAATATTTCAAGAAAATCGTTGGAGCCGTTTGCGAGGTCGTTGATATATATATATACATATTATATACTATATACATATTATATACTATATACAATAATTGCTCGTTTAAAAGTATTAGACTAGATAATATTATTATATAGGAGGAGAACGTAGCGTAATGGTTCCCTAAAGATAAAGAATAAAATGTTGAGTAAATAATATTAACTGTTTAGTAATTATGTTAAATTTTTACATTTCTAAAAATAAAGTATTTGACTCAATTATAAATATTAATATTGTAATTTATTAATGCATGTAATTATTGTTATTGTTAAACGTAATTAGCTAGTGAATGATGATATAGTTCTTCTCATATTGTCTGTATTATGAAAGTAGATAATAATAACATAATTACAAATATTTGTGTTTGATGCTTCTTGGAAATTAATATTAGATATACGCAATGGGATTAACCTGTAATATAAACACTGGTATTATCATGTAATATAAACAATGAAATTAACCTGTAATTTATATAACGGAATTAACATGTAATGTATGTAATGGGATTAACCTGTACTTTATGTAATGGAATTAACCTGTAATTTATGTAGTGGAATTAACCTGTAATTCAGTAATTAGGAGAATTGTCCACTGTTTCGATTTAAAGTTGGTCAACGTCCTAAAGATTGATACCCTCGATTGCTACGCCCCTGCCGGTGATATATTTTGATATAATTCGTATCTACCTCATTTACATTTTTAAATACATAAAAATGTTATGTGCTTACATCTTCAAGCCTTGGAAGATTGTTGCCCGTAGCGGGAGTAGATGATGGTCTTCCAAAGATATGTATCAAGGTCTCCTCGTCCACCGTCCCTTGGGGGTGCCCCAAGACTCCCAGTATTAATGTGAAGATGAGGAGAAACATCTGCAAGCCGAAGAGTTTGTTTGTTTGATTAAGTGTGCTTATCTCGCTTATGAAGGAAGGCTATATATCATAACACTATGACTACAATAAGTGAAGCAGCAATGAAACACGGCGCGAGGATTGTAGAATTTGTTTTTTTAGGTTGTTTACTGCGTAAACTGTGGAAGTTACTCAAAAGTGACAAGTGCTAGACGGATTTTTTTTATGAAATAAGAAAGCGAACAGGCACACGGCTCTCCTGATGGTAAGAGACAACCGTGGCCTATAGACACCATAGTTGTTGTAAGTGCGTCGCTGCCCTGTGGCCGGTGTGTTTCGGGTTATATGATAATAATAAGTACGTGGGCAACCAAGCTTGACTTTCGCTTGCTTGAAAAAACTGCCATCTGACGGTAATTCTACGAAACCGGATTCCGTGCTATTTTACACCAGTGCTACTGACAGAGTTGTGTAGATGTCGTGGTTTTCGCAATTTCATAAGAACTAGACTTATCTAGATCAACTTTTTACCCTTAACCTACCTAGGGTATTTGGTACCTCAAATGTCAGCGAAATTGTTAGAGCCGTTTCCGAGATTGACGGTATAAATAAATATACAAAGAAACTAGGTGACCCAGCGAATTTCTTAGCGCCTGCACATAGGGCTATAAAAAATAGATGTTGGCCAATTCTCAGACCTACTCAATATGCTCACAAAATTTCATGAGAATCGGTCTAGCTGTTCGGAGAAGTACGGGACACGAGAATTTTATATAATATAAGATATACAAGAACTGCTCATTAAAAACTTTAATTTTAAAATAACTTTTAAAATTAAAGTTTTAAAGGAGCTTAAGTAAACACTTATTAAGCTCGTTTAAAATTTTAATTAATTAGATAACAATAATTAACACTTAGTATGTTTAGTAAATATAATTTTAATGTATTTATCAAGTTTTGCTTGGATTTTCCTGTCTGATTATGTTGCGTTGACCTTTCGTCGGTGTGAACTGTGAGGTCATCCAGGTTAAAATTTATCGTTAAAACAAAAACTCGGTTAAGATATGACCTAACCATCTTATTAAATTGTCACGGTCGATGGCTGTTCGGATAAAAGTTCTTCCAATAACAATTACTTATTATATTTTATTCCAAAAACTTATTACTTGTATAATAAGTTCAAAAAAGTAAAACCCGACCACTAAAAACCACGCTCTAAATAGTATGTAATTTTTAAATCCCAATTATCGGTTAGATCCAAGCAAACTCGAGAGAAATAGCTAATCTATACAAATAAATAAAATTGGACAATAATTTTAAGAATTTTTGTCTGTCTGTTTGTAGTAGATTTTGAAGGGATTTTCACTGGCAGACAGCTGATGCAATGAGGAATAACTTTTATTTTAGAATTTTACATCCAACACGCCATAATAATAGAATATTTTTTTAGATCCTGATTTTATATAGAGGGCGTGACATTCAATTACTATGATGTCATATAACTTATAACCAGTGGACGATCAATCCGCTTCCAACGACACCTCAATTGCCAAATTATGATATGTGGTTTTGAAATTAGGGGATAACAGATGAACATATATACATACCAGTCAAAATCATAACCCTCCTTTTGCTTCGCCATAGTCGGGTAAAAATATTTCGAAAGGACTTATACTCTTAAAAATACTGTTATAGTGTAAATTAGATTTTTGTTGATAATATTAAATATTAAAATATGTATTAACTAGCTGTAAGCTACTCGTATCGTAGCTGTACTTTTAATTACTGCACTAAAAATAAAGCCTTTGTGGTCCCGTGTTCGATACCCCGATAGGGCAAATTGTTTTAATTTGTTTATAAACTGAAAAATCATTAGTTTTTGACATTGAGTTTTTGCCCGACATGGCGACTTGCCGCCTGTCACGTCATCATCTATAAATAAAATTAAAGTGTCTGTATGTAATATTAAAATAACCGCTTTTTACTAAGTGCATATGTATATTTACAAGGTACATATACCAAAACAACATTTTTTTAGAATTTCTGTTTGTCTGTCTGTACGTCTGTCCGTCTGTCTATTTGTACCCGCTTATGTCTGAAGCAGCTGGACCGATTTTAACTGTACTTTCACTGGCAGATAGTTGATGTAATAAATTTTGCTATAGAAATGTATAAAATTAAATAATTACTTAAAAAAAGGCTACTTTAACATAAACCTCACTAGCGATTCTCGTAACAACCGGATCGGAACGAGAAGATCCGACAAAAGAAACAATCACTTAGATATCTCAGATTTTTCTCTTTTTATTTTTTGAATTACTATTTTTTTAATAGTGGCCAGTATTTGTATTTTTTATATAATCTGTGAAGGCCTAAAGACCTTGGCCCAATAATGTGTATTGCAGCCTTTAGATAGAACGTTGGGTAAAACATTGTCAATGTTTGCAATTTACTTAGTTAAATAGTTTAATTCTCAAGATCTTTTACGACGTGAGTCATCTTCAAACAGGAAAACCGCGTATATTACAAACTCGTTTTTAAGACAGTAATCAAGGCTTGCGCAAACTCAGATATAAATTTATTTTATAAGTCGGCTAGAGTGGTACAGATATACCTAGATACTGCACGCGGTTTTGTCTACGTGGCAACTTGCCATAGACTACCTCCACTTTTAGAATTTTGACTTAATTTAATTTATATATATTTTTTTATAAATAATATGTATCTTCTATTTTAGGTTACAAACAGTCACTCGACTTTTAAAATTTACAACACGACACACACGACGAATACGAAGCATATTCGGAGAACTGCTACAGTTGTGGAGTGCAGTTCTCCTGAAGATGCTTCGGTTGCAAAGCGAAACGTACGTAGAGGGAATCGCTTGAACGAGTCGCACTAGGTACTGGTTTTTTGACGGGATTTAGCAAAATAACGATTACATTTTGTTTTAATATGGATTTCCGCAAAATAACACTTGATTTTTTTATATTATACTGTTATATTTGTTCAACAGTCTCAACATTTCCAACCCAAATTGGTTATGAATATGCAAAAATATTTTAAACACTAATTAACTAATAGTCTATCTGCATATTTTTGCAAGTTTTAGACGTCGAGTGTCTATTTCTAACTAAATAACTATTACATTTTTTTATTTAAACAAAATAACAGTAATAAAATATTAGATGAATATTTATATGAAGCTGCATCTGGAGATTATACTTTTCCAACAAAGACCAGCACTGAATATGTACCTGCACCCCTATTATTCCCAAAGGGGTAGGCAGAGATGTGCTAGTATATCCACGACTCGTGAGTTCAGTAGATATAGTAGAACACCCACGATTAACGAAAGCACTAGGGCCCATCATGTGATAGGTGGCCAATCGCCAATTCGGGCACATTCCAATTCCGGGCTTACTCAAAGTAATCTGAAAAACATTTAAGAAAAGTTGTCCGACCTGGAAATTGAACCCGGGACCCTACGTGGCTAACGGTCGCGAAAGCCGTACCGTTACATCACAGGGGCGATATGTAGTATTGCTAACTCGCTCTATACAGTTCAAAATCTCTTCTGCGAGTTCTGTGGTGTTGATAAACGAAACTAGGACTTATAAGAGTGAGATAGCCGGCCCTATGATGATGAGATAGATGATTAACATTAAAGACATGTCTTTATTAGGAGTGTTTCTCTGGATTACATTAAAAAATCCTCTCTCCTGATGGTAAGAGACAAGCGTGGCCTATACACACTATAATTGTTGCAGGTGCGTCGCTGTCCTGTTGTCGGGGTGTGAAGCCTGGTGTGCAAGTCTACCGGCTACCCTACGTTACGGACCGGAATACGACAATGTCAATGTCATTATGGCGGTAGGTAGGTAACTTAGGGCATATTCTAAGGTATATATTGGAAAACAACATTTTTTAGGATTTTTGTTTGTCTGTCTGTTTGTACCCGCTAATCTCTGAAACGGCTGGACCGTTCTTGACGGGACTTTCACTGGCAGATATCTAATGTAATAAGGAACGGCTTAGGCTACTTTTGGAGTTATAGTTTAGAAATGAAATTATTTTTTTATTTCATAATTTTATTTTAGAAATGTATACAATCGGTTAATTAAATAGAAACTTCGACGAAGTCGCAGGCAATAAATAAATATCCCTGAAAAAATTACACGAATTCATCTAAACCCAAAGTAAGCAAATTATATGCTTGAGTTATGGGTGTTAGACAACGATACTAATACATAGAAATACTTAAATAGATACCAGAATAAAATTAACAAACACATAGACCCGGAGATACAAGCATATATGTTCAATACACAAATGTCTGTCGCCGTCGGGAATCGAACTCGAGCCTCGCAGTTAGTCGATGCGGTTAGACGTGTAGAGCCACTCGACCAACGAGGTGATCAAAACTTCCAATAAACAAGACACGATACAAGGAAAATATTTCTAACCTACTCCATATTATAATGTTCTTAAGTCAAAGCTAGCATAATTTTGTTATTAACTTCAATAAAGGAAGTTAGTTATCTATAAATATGCATAATCACTTTATAGATATCGTATAAAGGTTAAACCAGTACCCATGATTAACAAACAGACTCATACCTAATTTCGTTCAAGAGTTTCTCGTACTATTTTAAATTTGTAACCCAAAAAAGGTCGTTATCTTTCTATATTGTCTATTGCAGAATACTTTTTATGTTATTTTTTTTATTTTAGAACTAGCTGCCTGGCCTTCGTTTCGGCTTCACAGCGCCACTTACCGGGTCCAATTGTATTTTTAAATCATACAGGAAATCATCGAAATATTCGTATAAAATTTCAAGCAAATCGTTTCAACCATTCAGAAGTTATGTGAAATAGATAAGTATAGAAAGATAATTCTAACTACCCGTTCTCCCATTACCCGTTTTCCCGTAGGCATTTCCCGCGGTAATTTCTAGTAGTTTCGGAGCCTATTCAATACAAACGATCAAATATTTCCTCTTTATAATATTAGTATATTTGAAAATAGGCACCATTTCACCAAATAAGTTGATGGCTAGAACCAGCCAATTCACTCTGACCTTAAAAATAGCAAAGATATATTATTCTCGGAAACAAAAAAGACCGCCATGGGAAAAAACAATCAAATCGTTCTTCTGTGGTTAGCGATCAAAATACTCCGTGTTCTATAAATATAGGCAATCAATTATTAACCTATACCTACAAATAAAATAAAATGGAGTGTCTGTATGTAATTTTAAAATAACCGCTTTTCACTAAATGCATCCCTATGTTTACACGGTCCATTTACCAACTTGGTATTTTTTAGAATTTTTGTCTGTCTATCTGTTTGTACCCACAAATCTCTGAAACGGTTGGACCAATTTTGTGGGAACTTATACTGGCAGACCGCTGCTGTAGCACGGAGTAGCTTAGGCTACTTTTATTTTAGAAATGTATAATGTTAAATAATTAAATGTAAACGTGGACGAAGTCGTGGGCACAGTTAGTGTTAAATAAAGTGTATTTACCTACATTTCATTAAAAACATTGGTATACGATTTTTACAACATACAATAATTGCATTTTTGTTAGCATATTGTTCAAGAAAACTTCGTAATTGCTCGACCGATTTAGATTTGGACTTTTTAGCGTCGAAATATATAGAAAGTAGCTTAGACTATTTTTTATTATAGATCTATTAAATATTCGCCAAAATATCTCAAACTCATTTTTGTACAAAAAATGGTTACTTAAAGCTAACCTATTATTATACAAAGAATTTATACGTAAAATACTAAAGGTCTTAATCTATGTATTATTTTAAACTTAAACACAATAAGACTTAAATGTTAAAAATAAAAAGACATCTGACCTTGATCTTTCCTTGGCCACAGATTAAGCACAAATTACCACAACACAAAAAAGGTTATAATCAAACTATTAGCATGGCGTCTATACTGGTTCGCGCCTTTTTATACACTGGTCATTTTGCGATGACCAATGACCGGTAATCGTTATTTATCTGACGTATATTCCGATGGAACAACAAAAACAATTATCTATTTAGGCTGTGTGTATGTACACAATTGAGAATTGTATTTTATATTTTTGAAGAATTTATAGAATTTATTAATTTCGCCAGTGTGTTCCAGCATAGTCGGGGCCCGACTTTGACCGGTCATAATATGGTCACATAATACGAACTAATAATGTCGGCGAATCGTGAGTGCATAAATAAGTATGTATATTAGCCAACCCCTTCGGGAATATGGCCGTATCGATATCTATTTTTATAGAATTGACAGTCAGACAAACAATATTGCGTTTTATGTAGTAAATATAGTTTGTTTAAAAGGACCTGACGTCGAATAAGGTGCAATGTCGACCCAAATCTAAGATGTGAAGTTTTTTGTATAAGAACGTTAACAGCCCCACTCTACTTTTTGATACATCACAGTGGCGAACACTAACAACAGAAATCCTTTTAGACGTTTGCACATTTTGTATTGTCATTATACCCTATTATTGTAGTTTTTCTGAAATTCCGTAGCAATGTTAGTCTCTTCCGGTATTGTGTACTAACTGTGATACACCTGAACGTCAGGCAAATTTTTACTAGATGTCAAAAAAAAATGGATTTTCATTAATAAAATGTGTAGATCAGCTATGTAACGCGTTCTATATTTAGGTATTTACCAACTAGCTGTGCGGACGAAACCGCGATTTCGTCCGCGTTTAACTTAATAAAATAAGCCCAAGCTACTATTTATTACATAAGCTGTCTGCCAGTCCCGTTAAAATCGGCCCTGCCGTTTCAGAGGTTAGCGGGTACAGGCAGAAAAAAATTCTAAGAAATACTGTTATACAAAAACACCTTACCTGGTACCTGGTACCTGGTGGTATGATATATATATCATGCATTTAGTAAAAACACTCCAATTTTGTTTATTTGCACAGATATATGAAACCCAGATTTCTTTTATTTCTGTAAATGTATAGATGTACCTATATAAAACCCAGAATTCTATATCTAATTTTCTCGTGTAGAATAGACCATCTGACTCTTTACCAGGCAGCTCGTAAGAGGCGAGCATAGGTTAACTGGATCACTAGCAACAGGACCACCGGTGGTAGAGTCCTGTGCAGCAACTCGTCCCGGGTAGGGAATTACCGCCTTAACTATTCCTGTAGGCGTAATGACATGGTCGTGTTCCGTTCCGGGTAGAGTAGTTGGTAGACTTCCACATAAGCTCTAACAGCCCGACTACAGGACAGCGACACAGGACTCTAACCATCAGGAGACCCGAGTTCACTGTCTTATCCCATAAAAAACCTAATATAAGACTGAGCCTAGTTTCCCTACTGATTGCAGAGGTCAGACCTCTCTGTTTAAATCTTTCGCCTTTGTCCCATTACCTACATTAGGTAGTCGTTTGTGAACTCATCTATTCTGATATAGAAACTGCATAAGATTAGGACGAAAAGAAGATCTTTAATAGACAAAATTCCACCTGGACTATTTTTTTATGTATAGACAGTGAAAGTCCCGTCAAAATCGGTTCAGCTGCTTCAGAGATTAGCGGGTACCAACAGACAGAGAAACAGACTGACTTTTTACCAGTTCGACTTTTCCAAGGTTTCGGATTTTTCTAGGTGTCCCGAAACCTCGGGGGTAAAATACCTCCTTCTGGGAGAACAATTCAGGATCAGTCAGTCAGTCAGTCATAAGTGGTATTTTGGGTTTATATATTATGTATATGTATAGATAAGCATACATTGCATCACAACATAGATAAAAACCAGTTATCTAATACAAATCTTTAATATTGTAATTCCGTATGTTTTAATGATGTGAAAATATAATTATGTGCTATGAACATAATGTTATTTTCATAGAACCTTTCCTTCCTTCCTTTTATAAAACCACCACAGACCAATACCCAAATTGGGTTATGTGGTCTGTGAAAACC
>DVZL01008272.1:0-10330 GCA_018236625.1 Lasaia peninsularis | reverse complement strand
CAGGTTGGCAACGCACCATTTCCACCTTTGGTGTCTATAGGCTACGTGTATTTCTTACCATCAGGAAATCCGTCTGCTCGTTTGCCTTTCATTATTATAAAAAAAAACAGTTACAGGTATGCACTTTTGTTTGAAATAAAACAAAAGAGACAAGACATTTTATATTCAATCAAATTAGTTTTAGTCACAGACTGCAACATTTTTTGTTATAGTTATAACTTGCAAAGGTTTTAAGCTATATAATATTTCAAGCTGTCACCTAACTATACAAAACATGGCTGAACGCGTTATTTAACATATTTATTTAGATACTGGACGTTTTCATCAAGTTGCATTGGCATCATGCTCGCATTTAGCTGTTGCCACTATGACAACAGATACTAAAAACAAAATAAAATAAATATACAAGGGTGTTCCCAGGCATCAAAAGTGTTTTTTTCCGTTTTTGCATATATGGTACGGAACTTCTCAATGAGTGGCCGCGTTACGATCCAGTGGTAAATTGAAAGATTATAGTTCAGTCTTAGTTTAATGGCAGCTAAGTTCATTTTCAATCCTTAGCAGTGTGAATAATAAAAGAGGAGATGAACCTCGTAGTCCTAGTCTTAGTTTTATTCTAAGAGGAAACAAAGTGGTAAGTGTTGTCGCCTGCTGGTAAACAACACGTATATTAAAGTTTCCTGAGTTGTTTCCATTTTGAAATACCACTGCTGGTAATTCCTGAAAGGAGTTGTACGAGCTGATAAATATCATTGGAATGGCACAGTTGAGGATCACAACGCATTGAAGTATGCTACGTGTGCTAAAATTCAGAAGGCTAATCCAACCAATAATTCAACCGAATATTCGTCATCGTGGTGACGGTGACGACACTGAGTGAATTAATGGTGTAACAGAGCGAGACGATTAATAATAAAGCATAACAAAACTGCAAAAAACCGACTTCAACTTCATTATGATGAAATATTAATGTATATTTTTGTTCATATTTCAAAAACTACTAAATAAATTTACTATGGGTATAGATATTTATTTAAATTACTATGAAGATAGAATTAAAAAAAGTTTACCGTATATCATTAATTTGTTACATGAAAATATCAGAATGGAACTCCGCTTGGGCCGATTCAAGAAAATGTTAAAGATAAATTTGACATTATACAAAAAAAATCGATTGAATTTAGAGTATGCATGAAAAAAATGTACAGTAAAAAGAGACTGTCACCTGCAGTCAAATTGCTCAAACAGTTTTGCAGGGGATGGTAACAGTAATTGATTTTGGTGTTTATTAATAAATAAAAATAAAAAAAATATACAATTCGTACGGAATTACCAGTGAGCTATGGCAAATACAACACAAAAATATTATTTAAAAACGGTCACAATTATCAATTCCATTTGACCGTATCCAACGTAGAGCGTCTTGAATCGTTGACTACCGGGCTGTTTGATTCTTTGGCGTTGCGTAGAGATATCTGTTCACTCAGTGTCTTCTACCGCATTTTTTTATTGAATGATAGGAAGGCATTTGACCGCCATCTAACCTGTTAAATGACGATGCGATCGAAGGTGGAACATGCCTACCTAGAAACAGCCTGTTCACTCTAGCCTTAAACATGGCTAAGTTATATTGTTCCGGGAATACACTCGCAGGCAGCGAATTCCACTCCTTAGCCGTTCCCATTAAATAAGATGAGCCAAATTTCCGATGATGGAACGGGGCCGGATGAATACATACAAAAATACATTTTGGCGAATGTGCGAAAAAATTGCTGTTCTGTAGAACACCGAGAAACGAGCTACCTTACGCCGATGCTCAAGGCTCTGCAATTTTGTGTCAGTCAGAGCCGCGTCACCAATAAATCTCTTAGCTCGTTTTTCAACTGAATCCAAAGCAGCCAGCTGATATTTGGCTGATCCAACCCAAAGGTGGCAGCATTTACCACGGGAAATGCTCTGAAGAGTTGTTTGGGTTGATTCCTGCGGCTGAGTTTCAAGTTAGGACATCGCATCGCGACAGAGCGTGAAATTTCACGCCTATCTCCTTGATACGTGGCGCTCCTCAACTGTGCGATTCCTAAGGCATTTTTTCCTCGTACAACGCCTATGTTAAACAAATTACCAGCGGTGGTATTTCCAAACGGATACGACTTAGGAACCTTCAAAAAAAGAGAGGTTTAAGGTCGGCAACGCACCTGTGATACTTCTGGTGTTGCCAGTGTTCGTGAACGGCGGTGATCTCTTACCATCAGGTGACCCACTTGCCCGTTTGCCTCCTCTCGAATGCAAATCGATATATATTATATATATATATATCGATTATATGACACACATACATACAAAGGAAGAGTTTATCTCTTTTCTTTTTATATTATTATTCAAGAATCATCAAAATTACAAGTAAGTATAGGTATATATATGAAATATGAAAGCATGAAATCATAATAAAATTACTTGTTAATCACGTAGCTTTCTAAGGGAAACCGCCCAAATATCGCCCTATTCCAGTATAAGAACATACGGAACGTATTCCAAACGCCCCCGTCGCGGCATACAACTGTTTTACACTTTTTAAGTTTTCGTCCAAGCCTTAGATAATATGGGATAGACAGAGGTGGTAGTTTTGATACATCTGACCTATGCAACCCAGAAGGTAAGCCAGGTATAATCCTGGATTAGGTTGATTCAAAAACATGAATCTGGGTTTCCGCATGATGTTTTCCTTCATTGTATGAGCACTCACAAATTGAATACTTAACCGTTGAACCACTGGAAAGAACGTCTGAAGCTCTGACCACTAGACTGCCGAAGCTGTAATTACCTTCACGCCTATTATCCCCGAAGAAGTAGGCAGAGGTGTGCTTGTATATCCGCGACTCGTAAGTCCAGTAGATATAGTAGAACACCCACTTGATGTGATAGGCGGTAAGCTTATCGTCATTTCGGGCACATTCCAATCCCACGCAATGTAATGCTTACTCAGAATAATCTGAAAAACATTTAAGGAAAGCCTGACCTGGGAATCGAACGATAACTTTGAGAATCGCAAAGAAGCTTTTCCATTTCATATTTTACATATTTGTAGTTTTTTATA
The DNA here is from genome assembly GCA_018236625.1 of Lasaia peninsularis. NCBI lineage: Eukaryota > Metazoa > Arthropoda > Insecta > Lepidoptera > Riodinidae > Lasaia > Lasaia peninsularis. Next base: position 7,236 of record DVZL01008272.1, on the reverse strand, counting down.
GGACACAGTCGCGGGGCTCTCCAAGGCGCAGGCCCGTGGCATTTGCTGCCTCCTGCTGACTAATCCAGCAATGCATATTCTGCCATTATTGTTTCTTTTTTCAGTTGGTCCAAAGGTCGGCTGGTAAAGTTATACGCATTAAGTTCGCCTTTTCTATAACATATTTGTATATGATGTAGGTAAATAAAAGGTTTAATAAATAAATAAATAAATAATAAAGATAACGTATATAGACGCCCCAGGCTCGCAACATAGACGGGCGCGTATGTAATGTGTCTGAACGTAGCTATTTCAAAATATTACGTCATCCACGCAGTTGAGTAGTCTATCACAATAGGCGGGAAGTCCATCATGTGTTTCAATGAAATGAGCTCTAACCCCACGTTTTAAGGATTAATTTTAACCATCAAATTGATTTTGCAAATTTAGTTTTGTGCTCATGGTAGTATTTTTTCCCATCGCAACACTGACGCACGTATTTAGTGTGAAGTTATCTATCTTATCAAACAATTTGATAGTCGAAACGATCGACAAATACTTGGAACCCTAGTATTCAGGTATTCAGTGAGTATCATTGTTGTTTTTCCGGTTCGTAAATCTCCGAAACATTACAATATGGATAACAGTACGTATTTTTGGTGTTTTATTATAGACTTGTTTTTGTAAACTTTATATTTTTAAATTATTACCGGCAACGGAGAGGTTTTTAGCCTCCTGATTATAAAAACCTAAACCATGTCTGCTTCCTCTCAAATATCTACAAATAAATAAAATTGTAGTATTATAATAACAGCTTTTTACTAAATGCATATTATGCTTACAAGCTACGTATATACCAAATAAATATTTTTTTAGAATTATTGTTAGTCTGTCCATTTGTCTATCTATTTGTCACCGCTAATCTCTAAAACAATTGGAACGATGTTGACGGGATTTTCACGTGCAAAAAAGTAATGTAATGAGGAATAGACTAGGCTACTTTTATTTAGATAAATTCAAACGCGGACAAAGTCGTGGGTGTAGCTAATATTTTTCATTAGATAGAATAATAACTATTTTGCGATTGATATGATAATCAAATATTATTTTGCTCGGGTATATCAAATATATTTTATGGACGTTCGGGTTCTTTTAGATGATTCTAATGTTGCTTGTTTTGCTGCAAGCAAGTTGATTTTTAGATAGCAAATTATTAGATTTACGACTATAGTTCTCCTGTCAAAAAAAAACTTTTTATAAGAAGATATGGGTAAATTTATACTTAAAACTGTTGTTGCACTGCAAACAATAGCGTAATTAAAGGGAAAAAGGAAACTTACAAGTCGTTCATTAATTACCGAAAAAAATATCAAATCAATACTATCTTTCTTTATGTAAATACACACGTAAACATATCTTCGGACATTTATTTTTCTGAACTTTGTAACTTGATTTCAGTGAATCAATCTCCCAACGACGTTAAATCTGGTGTAGACATAGATAGAAACATGTCTGGTAATCCTCCACCCTACTCAGAAGGTGACCCCCAACCGCATCATGGTGGCCAAATGCCTGTGGTCAACCAGCCTCAACTTACCGTCATATATCCTCAAGGAGGTATGGGAGTTGGCGGCGGGATGGGGGCACCAGGAACTATGACTGCAGTTGCCCCAGCTTTCGTGGTGCTACAACAAATGATATACCAATCGACGCCTTATACGTGTCCGACTTGCAACAAGCAAATTGTTACCAAAATTAAACGGAAGCCTACCTTTAAGACACATTTCTTTGCAGCTGGTTTTTGTCTCGTTTGGTAAGATATTTTTTTATATGTTTACTAGTTGCAACTCTGCGCCTACGAGTTTTGTGACGGTATTTACAGTGAGAATTGTTTTGACTGTTTTTTCTGAACCAAAAACTTATAATTTAGAAGAAGTTACGGGATAGTCTGTACGCTACATATGTTCTATACAACAAAGAAATAGTAAATGAATTACAGCCAGATTTAAATTTTGGCTTTATCCCTTCACCTACTCAAACCCCGATTAAAAAATAGCCTATATCATACCACCACCTCGAAACATTAGCTGTCTGCCTGTGAAAGTTCAGCCAAAATCGGTCCAGCCGTTTAAGAGATTAGCCAATACCAATAGACAGACAGACAGACAAAATCCAAAAAATGTTTTGGTACATGTACCTTGTAAATATACATATACACTTAGTAAAAGCAGTTGTTTTAATATTACATGCATACACTCCAATTTTATTCATTTACATAGATTACTCGATTCATGTTTTGTAAGTTTTGTTAGTAGTTTAGTTGTTGTTAGTAGGTCATACTTTAAAGAAGAAGAAAAAACATTTAACTACACTAGGAAACGAATTTGAATTCGGTTTCTTGTAGTTTTACTACATTACATTTTTTGATTACTATTATCACAGACATAAATATCAACATACAATAATTACCAGCATATACTAAGAGTTTCTTGAATGTTGGTAATTGGTTGGTTGGCATAAACTTGAAGCTAAAGGACCTAACCTATCTGGATATAACACTTTTAACAACGACCTGTCTGCAATATTAAACATCTATCTATCTTATTGAATTTGATCATCTCTGCCACAATGCCTAAAAACCAAGGTGTTCAACCAAGGGGTCCTACCAGTTATGTCTAATGGCGCCGAGACGTGGACCATGACGATGAAACTGGCTCACCGACTTGGGATCTCGCTTCAGGACAAGGTCAGAACGAGATTGTCAGGCAGAAGACCAAAGTGACTAATATAGTCCAAAGATGTAGCGAGCTGATTGAGCTGGTCACTTCTGTCGCAAAACCGATTGTCGGTGGAGTAGACGGGTTCTCGGAGGGAGACCGCGTCTCGGTAAACGTAGCATTGGGCGCCCTCCGGCCAGGTGGACCGATGACTTAAAGAGGGTAGCTGGTAGTAACTGGATGGTGAAAGCAGGAGATAGGGTCTTATGGAGTATAATGGCGGAGGCCTATGTCTAGCATTGGACTAAGACAGGCCGATGATAATGTTGATTTTGTTATGCCAGCTATCTCACTATCAGAAGGCCAATCTATTTTAATTTTGTCGACTCCACAAAACTGACCGAAAAAGAGACCTAAAGACAACTTTAGAGTGAAGTAGCAATACTACATATTGATGACAGTTCTGTGTTAGGAGTGTATTCTAAAGATAGTTCTTCAACTTCAACTTCAACAAAGCTTCATGGACATTAAAAACTATTGTAAGGGTCACTTCATTGTCGTTTGACGTAAAATTTATTAAACACAATCTAACAGACTTTTTTTACTATCAATTAAATGACTAATGATAAGGGTGTATTCTAGATAAGCTGCGTAAATATTTGTCATTTTTGGTTTTTCCGGTACGAGATTAGATACTTAGTTTAAATCTATAAAAATAAATAAAATTGGAGTGTCTGTATATGATATTAAAATAGCCACTTTTTACGAAATGCATTTATGTATGTTGTGAAAATATTTTAGAATTTGTAACCTAAATGCATTTGTATTTTTACAAGATACATAAAGGTACCAAAATGGTATTTTTTAGAATATTTGACTGTCTGTCTGTTTGTACTCGCTAATCTCTGAAACGGCCGGACCGATCTTGACGAGACTTTTACTGGCAAACAGCTGATGTAATTAGAAATGACTTAGACTACTTTTATTTTAGATTTTTTTAGAATAGCTGTGCCGGCGACTTTGTTCGCGATTTTATTTATATTATTTTATTTTATATATTTCTAAAATTAAATTAAATTCAAATGCCACTTGGCCGGTTTTTTCTATAGGTATTACTTACTATAAATACTAACCGCTGTCTGCATATTTATATTTCTATCTTTCCTACGAAAAATACTAAATGATATTTTAGTGGCGGGATACCTATTCCTTGTTTCTTATGTAAAAGTGAAGATTTCTTCATGGACAATTTTAACGTGTATTTCGGACAAACATAAATATTAGTGTGTATTAGTACTTTGTATCGGAGTTTCCTTAATTGCTATCAGTCGGTATACAAGGATTCATTATACGTATACTCTACGGAGAATAATAATAGGCGTTTTAATAATAGTCATTGAAACAATCGCACATATAGTATGATATAATCAAAAATAATTATTTATAATGCATTAGTTGTAAGTCACGATTTACTTTTTTATCACATTGAAAAGCAAACAAAATGATTTACTGATGGTGAACGATACACTTTGCATTTACACCAATAGTGGTGATGATGTTCACAATTTACCAAGTCTAGTTTAATAATAATATTGTTACTCCCGGAGGACCTCAAGATAGAATGAATGAATAAATGAATAAATACTTAGGTATATTAATTAGTACACATACATTCTTGTATTAATTGGTACATAAAGGAATTCGCGCATGGAAGGTATCATATATCCAGATATACAACAAAAACAGTTCATGTACTACCATCTAAGTCCGCAGCGACATCTATTGGTAGTTGGGAATCGCCATAGCTAAAATTAACGCTTGTTGCTTAGGAGCCTCCTTTTAATATTTATTTTATTATATTTTTGTTGTTATAGCGGAAACAGAAATGCATTAATCTGCGAAAATTTCAGGTTTCTAGCAAGCGGTTAACAAGGTACAGCTCGGTCACAGCAGACGGATAGACTGTTGCCCTTGGCACTCAAAAAATAAAACTTAAAATGTGCGTTTATTTTTAATTTGTAAAATTTATAAAAAATGTTTTTTTTTCAGTTGGCTACCCTGCATCGCTATACCGTACTGCACAAATGCTTGTAATCAAGTAGACCACTACTGTCCCGACTGCGATAACTTCCTTGGTTCTTACATCCCTTAAACGTATTAACATGAAGACAACTTCAAGTCATACGATGGATATTATTTCAATTAAATAATCTTATTCGTCTTTGCCCTATCCTGTTGATATTCAGATTATATCAGGAGCGGCTATCTTATCTAGGGGATTTGACAATAGTACCAGTTTTTACACGAAGCGACTGCCCTCTGACACAAACTCAGATTCCTCACGATGTTTTCCTTAATCGCAAGAGCACTCAAATAGTGTGTACTTAATATATATAATGATAACAGGTTTCCATTGGTACATGGCGGGGTTCGAATCTGGATAATTTAAGTTCGAATGAAACAATATTAAAATATTATTATCGATAAAGTTATGGTTGGTAACTGTTAGCGATACTGAAATAATTATCATTAAGGAAAGTCTTGATGCTATATAATAACAAACTGGGACTATCATTTATATCTATCGATATCATCTCCGAAGTTAATCCTGGTTTCCGATAAAAGCGTGTTGAAATGAAGAAGGCTTTCAATCTTTTCTTTGTTACAAGATTACTTCGCAAATTTCAAATGGATTTTGATATAAATTATTTTATAATTTATGTAATATTTTGAGGGTTTTTAGTTAGAAAAGCTTTGTTCAAGAACTTTCGACTTTAATTCTCGATTAATTTGGAGAATAATCAAGTGATATTTTGATCGTTTTTTCCAATTTTGATACTATTTATATGTGTATGTGACGCATTCATTTTTATGTAAATGATGACAATATAGTTATTATAAAAGTCGGAAAAGTTTACTCAAATTAGCTTCTTAAATGTTTAACTATAAGTTTTAATATTACTGCATCTTAGGCACTAATATAACTAATCACGATGGGTGACAAGTGTTTAACTATTTAGTACGACATTTGTCAGCCTTATGTCATTATGAAAATTAAATACTTAAAGTGTATTTTATAAAAAATAAAAATATTTTTTTACTTTAAGTTTAAAATAGAAGCGAACGAGCAGGTATCTGTCGTAATGGTAAGAGACAACCATTACTAGGAATCCGTAGATATTACTGGTGCTTCATTTATCTACTAGTTGTGAAAGTGTACATTCTAATAATTATTGACAGCATGAATCAAAACAATGTTAACATGACGGATAACCTCTTAGACTTGTCAATAAAGTTGACAAAAGGAAATATTTTATTGATAATTTTATTTGCAAGTTTTTTTTGTCAAAAAAGAAATTTTGCTTCTGAATATCTTATTATGTGTCTTTAAAAGTGTACCTAATTACGTCTCATTTGAATGTTGTTACGTCAGTGTTCGCTTTGTAATCGTTACTGTTTGAGGATGGTAGCTGGTAAAAAATCTAGGTTACTGATAAATAAGCTAGGTGTTTTTACTAGGTTTTTTTACATTTAATAATAATTGATTTATTTTATTAAAATAGTTGACGCTGTGCATTTTTACATCGCGTCTCTGAATTGAATCGACCTTAATTGTAAATAAAAATTTAGTACCAAATCTGAAAATAGATGGAGCTGTGCATTTTTACATTGCGTCTCTGCAATGACTCGGCCTTGATACGTCATTGGCCATCACCTTAAGCACTCGAATTTTATTAAGTTGTATAGACTGATCCATGACCTACTTGGGAACTAATATTTCAGTATAATATATTCAGTACTGACAGTACTGACAAGAGAAAGGTCAACACTCAACCAAAAAAGTGTACGTGTGGACCGTAGAGTCTCGCGTAAAAAGAGAGACTTTTAAATAGAATGATGATGATGGTGACGTCATCCGACATGTTTTTAGCTTGAATATGTAAATATAACTATTTTAGATGTATTTTAATATGCTTCATTTAAAATATTATGTTCTTTCATTTGAATTTGTTTAAAGTTTACTAAAAAAATTGTAATCTTATTGAAAAAGCAGTAAGACTGTCTTTATGATTTATATATTATTTTTTAAATATTTTTTTTCCATTACCAAGACGATAGACGCTAGATTTTTTCATTATATTGTAATACATATAAATCATAAAAGCTGTGATTGTCACTTAGCTGTAAAAAATAACTTTTTATACTTATTTCAAAGTAATAAAAAAACCAAAAAATATTATTTGTGTATATTTTCTATTCTGTTTCTATCCCAGTGTTACCGGATTAAAGTGTAATGTTTAGCAGCAGATATCAAAAGCGTTTATTTATTAAATCGCCCGATTTAATAAATAAACTGATTCAAAACATGAATCAAAATTAAAAATGGCGGCCACCAAATACCGTGTTGACAAAGTGGGAAATTGCGAGTCAGACTCGCTTATGAAGGGTTCTGTATAGGTAAGGGCAGCAATAATAGAATAGCGATTCATACCCAAACCACAGTACTTGTCATCAGCAGATATTACTTTGTTTATTTTAT
>DVZL01008271.1:0-10331 GCA_018236625.1 Lasaia peninsularis | reverse complement strand
AGAGTCTTGCAACGACTCGCCCGGATTGGTACCACCGCCTTACCTATTCCTGCCACAATAGCGTCAGTGCTCGCCATAGTCGTGTTCTAGTTTGGAGGGTAGGGTAGCTGGTAAACTTACTTGCGCAAGAGGCTTATCATCTCAGCCTCAGGTTGGCAACGCACCATTTCCGCCTTTGGTGTCTATAGCCGACGTGTCTACTGACTTACCATCAGGAAATCCGTCAGGTTGTTTGCCTTTCAATATCATAAAAAAAATACCAAAGATGTCTCACATTACCTAACAAGTTATGGCAGCTAGCCATACCTTGTTTAGCTCACCGACTACTATTTCAAATAGTATTACGATAACACAGTACATTGACGTTTTTGTAAGAAGCAATAGTAAGGAATTGAACCAGACGTGCTGTGGTAGAATTCTACCACTGTCAATGGATTTGGAATATCAATACTAATACAATTCAATGATACAGTAAAATCGTTAGGAGTTTAAGATAGAATCAGGCGTTACTTTGCGGAAGTCTATAGTCAAACAAAAATAAAATAACTTCCAAATTCAGCTAAAAAACAGTGTGACTATTGAAGCGTGCTTAAACAGAATATACTGTGTGTAAATAAAGATTGTACTGTTATTTGTGTAATTTTGAGATATTTGTTAAATTATTTGTACAAAACAATACGGTCGCCTATTTAGACCGTTAGCTGCGTTAGGGCCCAGATTAAATTCCCAGGTCAAGCAACTTTTCTTAAATGTTTTTCGGATTAATCTGAGTAAGCATTACATTGCCCGGGATCGGAATATGCCCGAAGTGGCGAATATACCTATCACATCATGGGCCCTATTACCTTGACTAATCGTGGGTGTTCTAGTATATCCGGTCGACTACTGTACCTACCCTTCGGGAATAATAGGCGTGAAGGTATTTTACTTTTCTAATTGTAACAATATTCCTTAATATGTGTGTTAATAATGGAATTTTTCATTTCATTTATATAAAAACAAGACATAGAATCTTCACAAAATGTGGAGTTAATAACAGAAAATAAGATAATTACATAAGTATCGCAGCAAGGAAGCTTAAATGAAGTACAAAGAGGTAAAATATGACAGGCATGAAAAGCTCGACTCCTTCGGTGTAATTGGATCTGTCAGTAACAAACAGGCAAGTGGGTAATTACAAGCTGGTAACTGGTATCCTTAATAACAGACAGTGTGCGATTAAGAAATTTGATGCCCCAGCTACGCTCCGACAATTTTGTGGATTCACGTAATAAGGTATTAAGAAAACAATAGACTACTAAAATCCTACTCGGTCGAAGTCAGACTAGCGCTGCGCACGAGGGGCCCGTATCAATCCATACTTCCATACTTATAATATTATAAATGCGAAAGTAACTCTGTCTGTCTGTCTGTCTGTTACGCTTTCACGCCTAAACCACTGTACCGATATTATTGAAATTTAGTACAGAGATAGAGTTGATCTTGAGAAAGGACATAGGCCACTTTTTAACCGACTTCAACAAAAAGAGGGTATGTTTTTACGCAATAAGTATTATAAGTCGAATAAATATCTGCCCTTTGAAGGTTGTCTGAGTTATTCAAATAATTCACGCGAGCGAACCCGCGGGCGGAAAGCTAGTTATATATAAAAGAAAGACGGGTTGGTTTCAACACTTATAACTCGAGATCTGCTGGACCAATTTTCATCGTTGGATTTGTCTCCGCCCCGAATAGCAGAATACATCTTAAAAACGATGAAAACTTGATGATTACATAATTATGAAAAATGAATAATTTCATTTAATGTTCGTTTCTTTAGTACATGTCAAATTATGAACTAAAACAAATAATAGTAATTTACCTTGACGTCATCGTAATGGAATCGGTCATTTATAGTTTTACTGATGGTTTAATGAACACATTATTGAATTATTTCTTTTGATTTTTTATAAATCCGTACTAATATTATAAATACGAAAGTAACTCTGTCTGTATGTTACGCTTTCACGCCTAAACCACTGAACCGATTTTGTTGAAATTTTGTACAGAGATAGAGTATACTTTGAGGAAGGACATAGGCATGTGAACCGACTACATTAAAAAGAGGGTATATTTTTACGCAATTAGTATTATAAGTCGGAAAGTTGAAAAGTTGTCTGTATTATTAAAATAATACATGCGGGCGAAGCCGCCGGCGGACAGCTAGTAATCTATATATATAAAAGAAAGACGGGTTTGTTACAATATTTTAACTCGAGATCTGCTGGAGCAATTTTTTTATCATTTTTGATTTCTTGGATTAGCAGAAACATTTTAAAAACAATGAAAACTTGATGAATACATAATTATGAAAAATTAATATTTTTTATTAAAGTATTCATTTCTTTAGTACATGTCAAACATTTGTTGTCCATCCTGTTAAATAATGTAAGTAATGATTGACATTTATGCGTCCGTATAGAAACAATTACAAATATTTAACAATAATTTAAATAGGTACAGTCAAGAAACACGTCCTCCTTTATTGAAAGTGGGTTAAAACATCAATCTTCTCTATAAACGACGGAAGCCTTGTAAACAAAAGCCAGAAGTTATTGTCGAATGCAATTTTCCATTATTCCTCATACGACAAAAGTATAACCTTATCAAATAATGCAAATCGTGTTTGACAGCTACAAATGGAGGGTAAGCTTTTGTGAAGCTCCTCTTTTCATGTATAAACTTTGTGATGTGCTGTTACACCATTTTTAGGGTTCCGTACTCAATGATAAAAAGGAACTATCTTCAAATGAATAGTGAGAGCTAGACAGAGAGTTGAAGTTTTTACAGATAATATAACGACGAATACTAAACAATGAGAATAATATACTTAGGTCACCAAATTACACATACTTAGAAACTATACGAACTCTGTTTCCTAAATTAGGTACCTAAGTACCTGTGCTAAAGGATAATCAGTGACATTTGCACAATTTTGCATATATATAAGTTCTTCGTGTATTTACTTAAGTACATTTTTTTTTCATATTTAATACATTTTCGTGTGCGCGTTTAACTTGCGATTGGTCGGTTTTTAATGTGAATAAGTAGTTATATTGTTACGAACGGCGGTAATTCTAATGTGGCTAACTAAACGTGATATTTTTTTTCTAAAGGCAACACAGTTTTACACTTGTCAGATTGATTTGATCGCCTCTGTGGTCGAGAATTTATCAAGTCCGACTTTGACTTTTTTAAAACAGGCAACGTGTTGTTTTCCAGATAAATTAAAAAAAATTAAACAAGAATCCCGGGGACCAAACCCGAGATCCCGAAGTTCAAAACCTGACACAAAGTCCACTCTACCCGTACCAGTACCAGTACTCTCAGAGGTGATCAAGATATTATAATAATTAATATTACATTTTTACACAATACATCGCTCAAACCCGCATCACGGTAATTAAATTTTAATTTATAATGTGATAGTTCATACATATTAAAGTACTTACATACGTTCATCAATCCCCATGTGAATTAAGCTGGAATCAAATTGTAGTACTATTTTAAAATAAAATGTACGGCTGCGCTAATCATGAAACCACAGGTGGCCTCAACACTTATGGCTAGATTGGTACACGTAAATGATTATTTTGATAAGATTTACGTTAATTGTTCGAAGTAACAAAATAATTGATAACATCATAACACGCGAAGTGAGTAAACAAATTACAACGCGTGGCATTTTTGTGTTATATTTTTTTGTCAAATAAAAAGACTATAAATTAAATTCAAAGGGTCAATTACCATTGTTATACGAAATAGAATTTTTTAAATACGCTCATAAATGAAAAGAGGCTTAATTTTACCGCGTCTCCTGCTAGGCTTCCCAGAGGGGCTGATCTTGGGTTCCCCACGGTGTTCCAGTATTACATTCTCCTCTTAATCTAAGATATCCTCGTGCCGGTCCAGGTTCCTTGTGTAGAATATACCACCTGCCTCCATAGTAGGTAGCTTGTAAGAAGCGAGCGTAGATCACCTGGGTTACTATCAACATGACCACTTGTGGTAGAGTGCTGTGCAGCAACTCGTCCGGGTAGGGTTCTACCGCCTTATCTATTCTTGCTGCCATTTTAACACTGTCGTGTTCCATTTCGGAGGGTAGGAAAGCCGTTAGATTTGCATATAAAGTCTAAAGCCCAACCACAGGATAGTGACGTACTTACAATATCTATCTACACAATATATATCTATATCAATATATAGGCTTCGTTGTCTTTTAGGAGCCCAGTGTGCTTGTTCCCTTTCACATCCCATTAAAAAATACATCCGTTCTTTCAGTTGACGGAATCTGTTTGATTTCTCCCGCCCTGTTTGATTACCATACTTTTCTGCTGCTGTACAGTGCTCTACCACCAGTGGTCTTATTGAAAATGACCCAGTCATGAACTGCCTGGTAAGATGAGCTATTCTACAGAGATGACCCAGACCAACACGGGGAAAACTAAATAAAAATAGCCTAAGCTACTTTTTCTTACATTGACAACCTGCAACTGAAAGTCTTATCAAAATCGATCCAGCAGTTTCAAAGATTAGCGGAACCAAACAGACAGGTAAAAAAATACCAATACATTTAGTAAAAAGTGGTTATTATTTATAAAGAGAGAAAAGAACTGAAATTATAATAACGATGACATGACGAAGTTCGATATTTGTAAATTCATACAGAACGAATTAATTTTAATTAGAAACTTCAAAAACAACGGAAGGAAAAATTATGTGAAACGTGTCTCAGCCTAATTGGTTTAAGAAGTATTTTAAAATGAAGACAAAAGAATCTGCTCTCAATAAAGTTTATAGACGAAATTCTTCAGCTAATTTCATTACGTTTAGAATCACGTAAAATGATGTTGTTCGAAATACTTAGAAATTACTTCGGAGAATATGAACTAGGTCAATTTTTCATTATCTGTATCATAATATTGATTTTTATTCTTAAAAACTTTAGACGCCTTTTTATGAAACGCTCGGACGCAGAAGTACAAAATTTGACACACTTATAGTTTATGTACGTAGGAGAAGTAATATTTTTCAATAAAAACGCTTATCAAGTGCATCAAAATCAATAAATAAAACATTAAACACATGGTATGCATTTGACACACACAAACATAAATATTTGCTACACGCATACATACTCTGTTGTTAAATTGTTTTTTTCCTCCTTTCGTCCTTATCGAACAGGCTAAGACCTTTGGCCATGCTGCCTTGTCTGTCGTTAAATTGTTTTTGTATGTCATTTAATGTTTTTTTTTTACTTTTTTTGTCAATTCTTCCTATTAAGGAAAGGCAAGGGGACTTTGTCCATATAGCCTAGTCTTAGGTATTTTATTTTTTCAACAATTATGGTATATCCATGGAAGATGAGGGTGATGAGATGATTCCATGGAAAATGAGATGAAGCTGTCTCCCACAGCTTCACCAGTAGTCCGTCTTTACCAGAAATTTTGTGGAATTTTCGCGGGAACACGAAACGACACTTTTCACTTCCTGATATCACATATCTGCACTGATGCATATTAATAAACGTTTTATGATAAAAACTCCACCATTTTTACAAATAAAACACTAATAAAACACAATTTTGAAAAATAATATCTCCATTCCACGTTCCCGCCAAAAATCCATTTACTTTTTTATTTTTCCAAATATTATGGTCAAAGACATTTAGCGAACGATAAAAGAGTTTTTACAAAAAAAGAAATTTAAAATGTTAGTTAAATTATTGCAAAATAACTTATAATTATGGTCGAATTTCGACCACCGGGCGACCACTAGTTATGTTAAATTGATATGATATAACAATTGCTTTTTATTAATACACAAACAAGAGAACAGTATATAACGAAGACAAAGAAGGGTCTTCGTCTTAGCCTTATCCCGTATTATATCAGACTAGCTGTCCGCTCGCGGCTTCGCCCGCGTAAATTATTTTAATAATAAAGACAACTTTCAAAGGGCAAACATTTTTCCGACTTATAATACTGATCGCGTAAAAACATACCCTCTTTTTAATGTAGTCGGTTAAAAAGTAGCATATGTCCTTCCTCAAGGTCTACTCTATCTTTGTACAAAATTTCATCAAAATCGGCTCAGTGGTTTAGGCGTGAAAACATAACATACAGACAGACAGACAGACAGAGTTATTTTCGCATTTATAATAATAGTGAGGATGACATCGGGTTCTCCTACCTAGTCTAGAGTATATGACAGAGGCGCCAGTTTTTCCTCAATGTGACGGCATCTTACCTTTGCAATCCAGAAGGGAAACTAGTCCCGAGATTTTGACAACTCGAGCTTACTAAGTTCAAAAAAAGGATGCAGTAAATAAGTTAGAATAAATAAGTAAGAAGTTTACTGGATTACTTATACAACTAAGTCAACAAGCTTTTATCTATACAAACAAATGAAATTGGAGTGTCTGTATGTAATATTAAAATAACCGTTTTTTACTAAATGTATATGAATATTTAAAAGGTAGGTATGTTTACATATACCAAAACAATTTTAATCTTTGAAACAGCTGGACCGATTTTGACGGGACTTTCACTGGCAAACAGCTAATCATGTAGTAAGGAGTAACTAAGGCTACATTTATTTTAGAAAAGTACAAAATACATTAATTAAATATAAACTCAAACGATGTCACGGTCACAGCTAGTAATACTAGGTATATAATATATAACACGGAGTTACACCAACTTAGATCCAATATAAAAAGATAAATCTCAATAATAATGGCGAGCGCAGTTATAAGTTTATTTGCCGGAAAGAGTTTCCGTTGTAGTCGCACGAAGAAACCTGTTTGATTTATCAGCACTCCAGGCCGGACCTTCCGCTGGCTATAAATTTTATTGTGTTATGATTTAGGAGTGTGTATACGATTTTATGGTAAACACTTTACTCTTTGTGTGTTGTGTGATTTATTTCTTGGATTTTGCGCACGTCAATAGTGGATGTGGATGATCGGGAAACAAAATATGCGAAAGTTCGAAAGAATTGGATGATTTAGATACGTTTTTGATACCAAACAATACTTTTTTTTGCTTTTCAAAATATATCTACTCCCAATTGACATATTTCGAAATAACGTGACTAAAGAAATGGATATAGTATTGTGCATTATATACAGTACTAGCTCTCAAAGAGCTGGATGTTTTCCTACTTATGACATTTATTGCTTAAAAAAGGTATGTTTTTAATGTAGTGGTGGCTTGTTTTTACTCTTTGTGTGTTTCGATTAAAAATCACTGTAATATTCTTTTATTTATTTATTTTTTATGAGATAAGGCATCGAATAGGAACACGGGTCTTCTGATGATAAGAGACAACCTCGTCCATGATAACCCGACAACCATGATGTTGTAGGTGCGTCTTTGTCCAGTCGTCGGCCTAATAGACGTTATGTGCAAGCCTACCGGCTACACTACCCTCTGGACCAGAACACGACAATGTCATTATGGTGGCAAGAATTGGAAAAGCGGTAGATCCCTACCCGGGCCAGTTGCTGAAGAGCACTCTAACACCAGTGGTCATGTTGTTAGTGACCCAGTTAACCTATGCTCGCCTCTTACGACCTGCCTGGTAGGAAGACAGTTGTCACACGTCTACACAGAGGACCCGAACCAACAAAGTGATTCTCATATATTCTCATGTATAAGCTATATGACTGTAACGTTAAAATTGTTAAATATAAATTCATATAAACTTTCGTAAAACTACTGAATGGATTTTGATGAAATTGTACAAGAATATAACTTATACATCAATAATAAGCTACTCTTTAACATACTGCATTAAAATAGGGTATGTTTTTGAGCAATAATAGTCGGAAAAAAAATCTGATTTCATTATTCACGCTGGCGAAGTGTCGGGCGTAAAGTTAGTATAAAAATACCTACTTTTTAATAGGTAAAGTAAGCAATAATTAGGTGTTATAAGTCGACACAAAGTTTCCTATGTATTCTTTGAAAGTTATTCAAATAAATGTATTAAAATGTTATTAAAATAAAGCGGGCAAAGTTGCGGATGGAAAGCGGATTGTGTTCATAGAAGTATTATGCTTTATACAGAATTAGACATTAAGAAGAAAACTCAATACTCAACTAATTTTTGTAGTGACATTTGCACTCAACACTCTACCTACCCCGCAAATGACTTGGCGTGAAGATATGTAGGAGAAGAATACTCAGTTGTAATTTTGTCTGGCATTCTTATATCGAGCGTAGGCTCAACTTACGAGCACATAATAATTTCCGCAGCGCCAGTTTTTACGACTGAGTACAACCCCTGTTTCAGAGCAAAAATACTTTCAAATTAACATTGAAACTGTTTTCAAAAATATACCTACAAAGTCCCTATAGGTTTTTTTTATGATATTGGAAGGCAAACAAGCAGACGGACTTCCTGATGATAAGAAATACATGTCGCCTTTAGACACCAAAGGTGGAAATAGTGCGTTGCTAACCTAAGGCTGGGATGGTAAGCCTCTTGCGTGAAAAAGTTTATAGGTTAGCCTACCCTCCAAACTAGAACACGACAATGGCGAGCACTAACGCTATTGTGGCAGGAATAGGCAAGGCGGTGGTACCAATCCGGCCGAGTCGTTGCGAGACTCTACCACCTAGTCAATGTCACGGTATTGGTGACAATAGACCCTGAGCTCGCCTCTTACGAGCTGCCTGGGTGGAAGGCAGTTGGACTAATCTACAACGGAACCCGTACCAACACAAAGGAAAAGATAAAGTACGGAAAGACAAAGTTAAGCATTCATAATTAACATGAGTATTGATTGAATCAAAGAGGCATAGATAATACGGACCTATTACTAATTCTTCTCCGTGTTGGTCCGGATTCCCTGTAAAGAATAGACCAACTGCCTTTCTACCAGGCAGCTTGAAATAGGCAAGCATCGTTGACAGGGTCACTTTATGATCACTGGTGGTAGAGTTCTGTACAGTAACGCGCTTGGGAAAGGATCTACCGCTTTAACTATTCTTCTCGCATATTTCAAGAAATACTTCAAATTTTCATATGTGTAGTATTTCTGTTGTCGCTATAGCAAAAAACGCTAAAAACAGAATTAAATAAAAAAATGTGCTCCCAAACAACATGTTTTTCCCCGTTTTTTGTTTAGATAATAATACGGTACCCTTTATGCGTGAGTTTGACTCGGCCTTGCCCGTTTCTTTTCATATTTTGATCGTCTTTCCCCACAGAGCACGGAATTCCTTGCTCTGTGTCTTTCCCCTTTAGTTCTTATTAGCAGTATATGTCAAAATAATTTCTTATACTTAACAATTGTGCAAACAAAAAAAAGTAAAAGGCGATAATGAAGTGGTATCAATCCTTATGAATAGCCAAAGTCTCTGTCACCGAAGTCAGTCATTGTGTTAGTGAAGGATTAGCCCATATTTCCCTCTTATGAGCTGCACAAAAGCATTTGGTCTTTCTATAGTACTTCATAATTGGTGTAAGATGATTAATAAACATCATTAATTCCAAGCGCCGCCGAAGAATAATTGACATAATTAATTTTTGTACTTTAATTTAAATTATAAATGTTGGAATTAATGAAACAAATTAGATATAATATAACCTTGAGTGTTGAAGTATTTTCTTCATCAAAATTACAAAATACCAATTATGACATTTTGTAATTGGTTCTATACCAAGAATCTTCTTGGTATGTAATTAAAGTAAATTGTTGGTAATTTTTAATAATAATTATTTATAATTAATCCCCTGAATGAAAAACCCCCTCCAGTTTTATATGTGTATCTATGGGTCTTTGACATCGTCACTTATTAACCTTACACATGTTATATACCTACCTAAAAACCTTCCTCTTTAATCACTCATATATTAAAAAACCTCATCAAAATCCGCTGCGTAGTTTTAAAGATTTAAGCATACATAGGGATTGACAGAGAAAGTGACTTTGTTTTATAATATGTAGTGAAGTCGAATTTTAATGCGTTTTTTGTAAACTAATAATCGAGATAGTTGTAAGCAACAATTTACAAAAATTCTCCAAATCTCTTAAAGTCAATGACCTAGTAGTCAATGAACTAATACATTTCTGAAATAAAATTCTAAAATAAAAGTAGCCTAAACCGTTCCTTATTAAATTGGTATCCTATCAGTCAAAGTAAAGTCCCGTCGAAATCGGTTCAGCCGTTTTAGAGATTAGCGGGTATAAACAGACAGACAGATAGACAAACTGGCCACAATTCTAAAAAATACTATTTTGGTATACGTACTTTCTAAACATATTTAAGCATTTAGAAAGA
>DVZL01008270.1:0-10331 GCA_018236625.1 Lasaia peninsularis | reverse complement strand
GTCTATAGGCGACGTGTATTTCTTACCATCAGGAAATCCGTCTGCTTGTTTGCCTTCCAATATCATAAAAAAAATACAAAGAAGTTCCTCCAATATTAATGACGAAAAATTATTCGTCACAATAAAATACTTTTATATATCTATCCATATTAATATCTATTTTGTATCATTGTATTATGTTCATCAAAAGGTGGTACGACATGCAGCCTCTTGCGTGAGTAAGCTTACCGGCTACCCTACCTTTCAAACCAGAACACGACAATGGCGAGCACTGACGCTATTGTGGGCGGAATAGGTAAGGCGGTGGTACCAATTCGAGCGAGTCGTTGTAAGACTCTACCTACTCTAGTTTAACATACAGAAAAGGCATAATATTATTTGCCATCAAAATTACACAACCCTAACAAGCTTAGAACCCATTCTCGTGATTCTAATAATAGATTTAAAAAAAATCGTTCCTATTAGTATACTACTAAGTGTCATGAAGCTACGACTAACTTACCAAAAAGACAAGCGTACCTAATATAATACACAAAGCAAGTATATAACAATAGAGATATATAAACCTGTTTTGATTCTCATTTGTTTTTATTATCAGGTGTGACTATAAATACTTGGGTACCTAAGTATATAGGCGGTAATATATAGATCGTGAAAATATTGCGCCTTACACCGATGCCATTCCCCTCTACGTTCCAGTGATTTCTTCTTAATATTTTATTTACGATATTAAGCCGGTCTCGCTGTGAGCGTATCGTTAAAGCCTCTTTTGTCCATTACGCCATTTTATGATACTATTTCGCACAGCAACTTTCACGTGCGAATAAAATTGTTGACAGACCCACATTAAATCGCGAGAAGTTGCGAAATTGTTTTTTTTTTCTCCTCCTCAAATAACGACGGACAGCTTTTAGATATAAATAATACTATCACGTTTGCAATAAATGGTCAAGATACTCCAACATATTAATATAGGAGACACATTCGTGACGTCACCATGTTATAAATTCTTTATTCGTCTCGATGTGATGAACATATTTTGTGGTCTTATAATTTATGGTTAATACGTCACCAGTTCATTAACTTCTTCCTAACCTTATTCTATATTGGGTCCGGGTAGTCTATGTAGAATAGAACAACTGCCTTCCTATTAGACATCTCGTAAAAGGCGAGCATAGGTTAACCGGGTCACTACCAACATGACCACTGATGGTAGAGTGCTGTACTCACTCGAAATAATATAAAAAGCGAAAAAATAAAATAAAAAGAACTATGAATAATATAAAAAGCGAAACAAAAGAAACATTCGAACCGAGGTTTGTACCCGGGCTTCCTGTATTTTAAGGCGCCTGTATTTTCGACCGAGCTTTTCTACTTTCGTAAACAGTAGCGAAACTTAGCTTCATATTCTAATGATATAGTAGGAGATTTTTTTTCAACGAAAACACGATTTATAAATGACATCTGAAAATATAACCTAGCTAGATCGATTTAAATACAACATATATTATTTTCAAGATAATCGTTTTAGCCGAGATCGTTGATATAATTATATTCAAACAGGCAAATAGGTTTAATAGTATAAAAATACACATACGTTAGTCATCACATTTCCACTAAGGCATCAGATAATTATACAAAAACTAACATGAATAAAAATCAAAAAGGGCAACACCAAACAATAAAAATAATGATTAGCAGAAATAATCTACCGAATTGAAGGGTACAACAAATGGAATTGAAATAACAATAAAATTAGACTCGAACACCGACAACATTCCGCCCTTGCACTTAGCTGGGGTCCTGCGCCGACAAATGGGCCAGCAAACCATATTTTTATGGTCAACATAAGTATATTCAGTAATTTCAAGAAACGTTATTCCAAACTGAGCATTATTAAAATGGGTTAAGGTTGAAAATATTGTAAATATTTTAGTGCCGCGTGTGTTTATTTTGTCATGACTTTATATTATTCTCTACTTCAGTAGTGTGATTTTATTAGTACACACGAAATTGGTCACTGCGTCTATTGTAATACGAGCATATTTTTAATGATTGTAATAAATATGGAACAAGTGTAGAAATAATTTTGGGGGTGTATAATCGACTACGTTATGCTACATCTCATTACATGTGGGATCATACGAATTATTATAAAAGGGCTGCTGTCGATTTACTTTTTCAAATATGTTGGTGTTCATTGAGCCTACTGATAATGCGATTGTGATGCAATTGTAACGCAATTGAGATGCAATTATAACTTTCAAAGGGCAGGATTTTTTCGACTTATAATACTTATTACGTAAAAACATAAACTCTTTTTGATGTAGTTGGTTAAAAAGTAGCTTAAATATTATTCTCATGTATAAGCTATCTTACTGCAAAGTTACATCCAAATCCGTTTGAAAGTTTTTTGGGAAAAGAGTACCAAACATCCATACATACCTCTATCCATGCAAACAAACTTTCGCGTTTATAATATTAGTAAGATACAATTTATGCAAATATCCTAAAATATGTTATTTAAATTAAAGTTCTCATATTTAATCTGAATGATTGATAATGAAACTGGAAGTCGAATTGTCACAGATTGACCGCGTTTTATTGTCGTTTACAAATTATAATTATACCAACTTAATTCATTATAAATGATGGACTGGAGTCATAATAATAAATGTTATTTAGTTACTAAATAGTAAATACACTGATTAAATGACACTTATACATACTTTGAGTTTTTAGTCATCAATATCAAGACATCTAACAAAACTACTGTAATAAATATTAAAAACAATTTAAAACTAAAATTAATAATTATTCATAATAACCGTATTAATAATAAGTGGAGTGTGTTATACCTAATAACTTTATTGCCACTTAAAATTTGCATATACTGAGATACATTGACTATCAGCAGTTTTTATCTGACAAGATTACCAAGCTGCCATGGGACAAAAATAAAAGTTATCTAATATTACCTGACAATAAAAGTCCAGCGTAAAAGTGCAAAGCCGAGATCAAAGAGAGGTCTCCTAAATCCGGCTAAGCACATTATTATACCCCTAAAACGTCTGCATCTGTTGGTTTTTTGTTATTAGATACAAATAAGTACTGATCTCGCTGGTCGCCCCTTTATAAACTCAACAATGCAGTCATTCTAAAATGTACTTTATATTCGTGGGTCTAATAAACCATTTTATTTGATATAAATATAATCCCATTGTCACAGAACTATAAGCTTTATTAATACGCTTTTTAAAGTGGATATTCGTAGGTGCGTGGTTTATAGAATACCCACTGGGTCAAGACTTCCCTAATTCAATTTCCACTTGTACCCCTGATCTGATTATTTCGACGCAACGAGTGACGTTTGTTCCCCGCTTACATAGATATGCCTTTATCAGTTGAATGCAACTACAAAAAAATACTGAAAGCACTTAGCCAACTGCAAACTATGGCAACACCTTCTGGATATATAATGATTTGCAATTTTAATGTTTGAGGAATTTCCTTTTGGATAGTTTATTGGATTGGTTAAAAATCAATGAACTATTTTTAAATTAGTTAATAGTATTTTTATGGGATAACACAAGGAACAATCACACGAGTCTCCTGAAGGTAAGAGACAACAGAAATCTATAGACACCATAGATGTTGTCAGTGCTACGCTGTCCTCTGGTCGAGCTGTTAGACCTTATGTGCAAGTCTAGCGGCTACCTTACCCTCCGGACTAGAACATGACAATGTCATTATGACGACAGATATAGGTAATTCCGTGGAACCCTACCCGCATTCCACGAGTGGTGGAAGTGACCCAATTAACCTATGCACACATCTTACAAGCAGCCTGGTAGACAAAACGGCCAACGAGGTACATATGTATAGCTTGACATTATTTTGAAAAAATGTATTTTAGTAAGATATGTATATGTAAAAATCTCCGTATGTACCTATTAATGAGTTTTCCCAAGCGCTCTAACGGTTAAATCAAATATCGTGAGTACATAGTATTTTTTTTTATTAATTTGCAGTGAATTTAGAAGTGTTTAGTTTACATGTCGTATACTAGATATGTTAGTATTAGTTAATTAGTTTTATTATAATTTGTTACTGGGTTAACTGTAAAAGATTAGATAATCTCGTATTTTTGTACCTACTATTATTTTTATTTTCTTATATCTTTTTGTGTACAGTTAAACAGCGATGTGCACAGAATTGCACACTGGGTATGCGGCGGAGTACTTGGTTGCAAAAAAAATAATTCTTGTATACATTTTTAGTTTTTTTTTTTATCTTGTTTCATAGATTAGTACCTGGATGAGCTTTGCTCGGTGTTTCGTTAGTACATCACATTTTTTTTGGATTGTATTTGACATAATTCAAAATGCTTTTCTTGTTTCTGTAGGCCTTCCAGGAACAGTTTTCTCATTGGATCATCTCATTCTCTGGATTTTGAATCTAAGTTTCTGCGTATTAAAGCGCCTGATTTCCCAACTGAGCTATTCTAATTTTGCAAATATTGGCGAAATTTAGATTGGTATTGTAATGATAAAGGTTTTATTCCATGAAAACACTATTAATAAAAGAAACCTGAAGTTAAAACCTAGCTAGATCGATTTATCGCCCCCGAAGCCCCCTATATACAAAATTTCAACAAAATCGTTTGAGCCGTTTTCGAAATCGCTGATAGGTATATACAAAAATTGCTCGTTTAAACGTATTAGATAGATTAGATCATGATAGTGAAATGTCAGAATTTAATTAGATATGTCAGAGCACATCTCGTCTCAAAGCGTAAACAATGCTTATGTGCCTCTATGGAGTACTGCAATTAAGTATACGACAAACAAATATATAAATAATAAAATAAAAACATATATATTATATTACCCCTACTTGCGTTTACACGCTTATAATAATGGCAATAATGGATTGAATAAAAGAAAAAAGTACTCACGCACACTGTCTTTATTAAAGGATATGATATTTACTTAGGCAATTATTCATCAAAGTAAATGGTAAGAAACGTAAAATGTGCATTATTAGAATAATAACAATCATTGTCATTATTAATAGAACCTAATCGTTTCATTTGAAATAATGTCTTTAACTGGTCACGATGAACTTGACTTCCTAATTATGAATGATGAGATTGCCCGTAACAACAAAACACCATTTTTAACGCGAACGAATTATAATAGTGCCATAGGATTAATCGGACTTATTCTACTAAAATATTGGCAAACAGCCCGACCACAGCGCAGCGGCACACCTACAACATCTATGGTGTCTATAGGCCACGGTTTTTTACCATCAGGAGACCCTTGGGCTTGTTCGCTGTCATATCATAAAAAAACTTAAATATTTGTTTCTTAAATAATAAAACAGTTTGTGTTATTTGTCTGAAGACTGATTTTATAATCCACGAAACAACCTTAGGGTGTATTTGCCGGCCAAAAATAAAAACAACATTTGCACAAGCCAATAGAGTACGCAATAAAAAATTAATTACATTTTTAATCTACAAAAACGTGCCCAGAAGTTAAACTACATTGATATAAAAATATACTGGATGTGCTAATTTTTGTTATATGACAGATTTTTTTTCTCTCTATTATTTATTATTTTAAGTGATTTTTATATAATACAGCGCAGAAGCGTACTCTGTTATCTGAGGCTTATAGGCTTGATATATGTTACAGGAATTAACTGCCCGTGCAAAGCAGCTTCTCTACCGCCAGTGACGGAAAAAGACAATGTCATGATGGCAGCAGGAATAAAACAAAAGAGGGAGATTTTGTTATAGTATAATTTAATTCAACAGATTTCTTTAGGAGTAATGGGTCTTCTTAAACTTTTTACAAATGAATGAATAAATATAAATTTGAGAGGTGTCAAGGGACACCCGAATGGAACAAAGTTTAGGATTATTTTTTTATTACAATTCCTTCACTAATTAATCGATAATAAATATCTGGTTTGCTTTCTATAAAAGAGAGAGAGAGACGGACAGAGAAACATGCGCACACCACAATAGCTCACTATAGCAAAAAGTGTCGTTATAACTTTTCGTGAGAATTTTTTTCGTCTAGCCCCCTTTCACAACGCGCGATAAGGAACTTCGTTCCAATAATTATGACATATTTATTTATATGAAATACTCGCTGTTCCAGTGAACTTTCGAACTGTACTTAGATGTATGAAAAATAGATGTTGACTAATTCTCAAACTTACCCGATCTATGTACACAAAACTTTATGAAATCGCAGCAGCGTTCTCATGATGTTTTGTGAACGGGATGAAAAGTATCCTATAAGTCGTAGCTCACTTATATGTCCCTGCTACGTCTCACCTTAAAAATATATAGTTTATAATGGCAACGCAGCAGACGCCGAACAGGCTGCTAAATTATGTTGCCATTATAAACTATATCGCAAGGTCATGCCTTAAAGCCCACATTTGAATGATATTTTTTTAGGCGAGGCGTAGCAGTGACGTGTAAGTGAGCTACGATCTTATGTCGGTCTCCTAGTTCCATATCAATTTTTAGTCAAATCGGTTCTGCCGTTCTTGAGCTATAAATAATGTAACTAACACAGCTTTATTTTTTATATTTAAATAGTTTCTTGTATACCGTGTACTTAATGAGGAATGTGCTGGTTCTAGATTTATTATTTATACTTATTATTGATGCAATAGTAAAACTATGTTACAAAATAAAAACTATTTGCTTTACTTCTTTTCTTTCTAACAATATTTGTTAACACTACTACATTACTAAATACAACAATGCTAAATCATTTCATACGTTTTTTTGTACAACAAAACATTAAATAAATTAATAGTTATTAAGATTGATATTTTGCACTACTTTTTACGAAAACTGTAAGCTAAATGTTCACAATACTGACTTTACTGTGTTCTCAGTTCTGAGCTGTCTCGTCGTAAACTAATATTGTTGTGAAATCCTACGAAATTATTTTGAAGTTTAAGGACTTAGATAATTTTTCTTACAAATTGATACAACTCTTATCACAAACGTAGTAGGTATACAACTTTTTTAATTTCTTTTAAAGTATTATAAATAAAGGTAAAAAAAATCCAATTATGGTGTCACTAGACTAGAACGAGACACCACACACCACAACTGAGGGATGGCGATCTGAGATCAATTAATCGAAGAATCGATTTTTCGAGTCCAAAAATGCAAAGCACTGGATCGATTCAGTGAATCGATATATCACCCTTGAAAATCGACATTCGTTTTTTTTTCTGTTAACATACTAAGTAATAGGAACTACAGCTACATTTTCTTAACTTTATAATACATTTTATACCCGATCTGATACTTTTGTACGGAATGAAATAATTGCTTTCATAATATTTCCTGATGATATCTACCGATAAGAAATCGTTAATTATAATATATATTTTGTTTTTATTAAAATTTGATTTATAATTACATTGTCATCACAAACTTAAAAAGGATCGATTTTTTTAAAAATCAATCTTTTAGACCTCGATTGTTTTGTGAATCGTTTTATCATGTTACGATTCGAATCGATTTAAAAATCGAACTTTTTCGGAAAGAATCGCTATCTCTACCACAACAGGTTACAACGATTCAGAAATTATTATTATTATTTAAAAAAATATAGATAATATTACTTAGAAATCTTTAAGAAAATAACTCACTTGTTTTAAAATTTTTGGCAATGCTATTGCCCGACAAAATACCAAAAGATTGCGGAAGTCATATTATATTGATTCGGTTTAAGGATTTTTTATTTTTCAAAAGAGCATACAAATTGTTTACTTATCAAAGAAATGTAATAGTTACTATATAAATATATAATATCTAACAAAATTAACAATTTTAACGTGGCTTGATTTGCTTAGTTTACCTATTAAAAAAACCTTAGCAAAGGACATCCAGTTACAATAGTAATTTTACATCTGTGTTGGCCCTTAGCGGCCCGGAGCGTATACAGTGGGCCCTAATGTGATTTTATAGAGACCATAGGATACCGATTAGATGGTGCTAGTGAGGGGAGTCTTAGGGATCTGAGCGTTCGTTCCGCTCGTTCTGCGGTAATTTAATTTTTCAAATTCGAAGTTATTTACTGTTTACATTACCGTAAAGTGAAATTTGAGATGCTTTTATAAGACGCTTTACTTAGGATACAACTTATTATATCTAAACAATTATAACGATAATGGTGCTTAGTTTGAGCATCAAGATAATCTTGGAAATTAGTCATTTAGTTCAGACATTCCTCCGCTGAAATTCGAATGGATACTGAATAATTGGATAGATGAATCACTTTTGTCTTATATAAGGCAAAAGTGATTGTTGTATTAACGCACAGGCCTTTGGACGAGGAACTTTAAATTTCGCTCTTGTATGCTTATTGTGACGTAGACTGTATAGTAGTATACTAAGGAAAAATTTTACAAAATTTAAGCTTCTAAAGGATGAAACAGGGGATAATAGTTGGTAATTTAAAAGCTTTTATTTAACTTGAAATGTATGCATGCAAGTATGTATGTTCGGGTGGAATCTTAGAACTGATTTTTGAAGTAGATATCTTCAACCGATTGAGCTGAAATTTTGTATACACGTTTAGTTTGGATGACAATGATGCACAATAAGGTACATGATGTCAATCTAAATCTAACATGGCGGACTAACCAAGATGGCGGCATATAATAGTTATTTTAAAAGCACTTTTACAATATATGTATCAAATGAAAGGCTCGTTAAGAACAACTCGAAAAATAAGAGCTTTTTCAAAAAGTTTTTTTTTTACTTTTTTAATTAATTTATTTCCTGGCCGTTTATTGTGTGAACTAAATAACTACTACGAATAAATAACTTCAATACGGGCGTAGCCATAGTAACAGCTAATGTATACATCTATACAAATAAATAAAATTGGAGTGTCAATGTAATATTAAAATAACAGCTTTTTACGGAATGCATATGTACGTTTACAAGGTACATATACCAAAACAACCTTTTTGTAGAATTGTTGTCTGTCTATCAGTTTGTACCCGTTAATCTCTGAAACGGCTGGACCAATTTTGACGGGACTTTTCCCTGGCAGACAGCTGATGTAATTAAATGAGGAACGGCTTAGGCAACTTTTATTTTAGAAAATTATGTCGGTAGTGTATAAGACAAAATAATTAAATAAAAAATTAGACCAAGTCGTGGGCACAGCTGGTCTATAAATATAAAACAAAGTCATGTAAGTTAAACCATTTATAACTCGAGAACGGCTGAACCGATTTTTTGTGTTAATCGATTTATTTTCATCCGGATTATGTTAATAAGTATTAAAGTATTTAAAAATTATGAAAATAAATTCATCATGAGCCGGGTGGAAAGAAGTTCGCTAGAATAGTAACTGAACATTATGAGAAGCCTCTAATAATATTTAATATTTTATTTATTTATTTTCTACATTTCTAAAATAAAATTCTGAAACAAAAGTAGCCGTTCCTTATTAAATCAGCTGTCTACCTGTGAAAATCGGTCTAGCCATGTCAGAGATCAGCATGTACAAACAAACAGACAAAAATTCTTGTAAATATAAGATGGTTATTTTAATATTACATACAGACACTCCTATTTTATTTAATTGTACATAATATGTTATAATGCCTTTATTACGTTTCTAAATATTTACAAGCCATATATTTTCCCGTTTTTAAATAAAATGATCTCCGCTGCATTTCAAGTTTAAATATTTTAAACGCAGGAGGTTAAACTATATAAAATCTTGGAATTCATCGACGTACGACTTTTGGATTCCGTACCCATAAGATAAAAACAGAACCCTATTACTAAGACTCCGCTGTCTGTTTCTCTATCTGTTTGTTTGTCTTATGAACTGTGATAGCTAGTAAGTTGAAATTTTGCACAGATTATATTGTATTTCAATTACCACTAAAACAGTATAAAATAAATATATAATGTTGGTCCGGGTCCTCTGTGTACAATAGACCAACTGTCTTCCTACCAGCAGCTAGTAAGAGGCGAGCATAGGTTAACTGGGTCACTAACAACCTGACCACTGCTGGAAGACTTCTGTGCAGCAACTCGCCCGGGTAGGGATCCACCACCTTACCTATTCCTGCCGCCATAATGACACTGTCGTGTTCTGATCCGGATGTAGGATTTTTTTTTATGATATTGGAAGGCAAACAAGCAGACAAATTTCCTGATGATATAAAATACACGTCGCCTATAGACACCAAAGGTGGAAATGGTGCGTTGCCAACCTGACGCTGGGATGGTAAGTATCTTGCGTGAGTAAGTTTACCGG
>DVZL01008269.1:0-10331 GCA_018236625.1 Lasaia peninsularis | reverse complement strand
TCAATACAAACATACAAAAATACAAAAACACAAAAATACAAAGGTTTCCTCTTTATAATATTAGTATAGATGAAATAAAAATATAATTTAAAAAAACGTGGACGAAGTCGCGGGGGCACAGCTAGTTTTAAATACAATATTTTTTGTGAACGGCGATTGGGTTATCACATCCCTACGTAGCCAAATTAAATTCCCAAACAAAAATAACTTCAGACTTTCTTATCACGTGTGTTAGTCTATAAAGTTTAGCGCCACTATGAGTTCTAACCTAGATTGCGTGCTTTTCAATTCGCAACCTTGTAGCCATCACAATAAATCTACTTTCCATTTGAACATCTTCATTTAATCTCAAATGAAACCGATCTACATGCTAGATAGAAATGGTTAATTAAAAAAAGAAGCAAGTTTCTTTCAATTCTCAGACTTCATTTGATGCTTAAGCACAATTATTTGAGATGAGTTTCTAGTTAATTGTACTATAATGTTAATTGAATTGTGCAAAAGATTTTCTTTTAGTCTTAGAGCAAAATAAACTTGTATTATGCAATGAGTTTTGGCTGAAGTATTTTTTGTGAGTAACTCGTGACTTTTGGGAGTGTCTATACAAATAAGTAAAATTGGAGTTTCTGTATGTACCAGGTACCTAATATTAAAATAACCGCTTTTTAAAAAATGCTTAGGTATGTATGTTTAGAAGGTACATATACCAAAATAAATAATAGTTTAAAAAAACTAAAAAAACACGCTTTTATTGGTTGTACAACAAGAAAATTAGAAAATAATTATGTTATGAAGAATTCATGTTACAGGGGGAGAAAACCAAACAATGAAGTCATATTAAATCACCTCAAAATAAAATTATAATATGATTTAAGTTTTTAACAAAATAATTGAATTCATAGTAAACAGCGTGGGGTGCATTATACTGTGGTTCATAACTAACCTCTAACATATAGTTGCCTATAGAATGATTATAATATTTTAAATAACAAGCACCCCACGGCCAACTGCATTCCACCCAGGCAGCTCGTAAGAGGCGCGCACAGGGTCTATTGTCACCAACACCGTGACAGTGACTAGGTGGTAGAGTCTTGCATCAACTCACCCGGGTAAGTACCACCGCCTTACCAATTCCTGCCACAATGGCGTCAGTCCTCGCCATTGTCGTGTTATGGTTTGGAGGGTAGGGTAGCCGGTATATTTATTCAGGCAAGAGGCTTACCATCCCAGCTCCAGGTTGGCAAATCCGTCTGCTTGTTTGCCTTCCAATATCATAAAAAAAGGTCAGAATTATTGCCCCAGTAGCGGCTCCAATAGCGGCAACATTTTATAATATGTGTGTAGGAGAGAAAAAAAAAGTGTATTCAATCAATGTATTTTAATACCACAGCGTCAATAACACAAACTCATTTTTAAATCTAAATTAATTTACATCTATGAAAAAAAATATTTACAAAAATACAAGATTTTAAAATAAACCTTAATGTTTATTTTTTATTGTAGTGCAATAGTGCTAAAATGTTATTACGTAGGTCATACATAAATCTGCAATAATTGCAGTAAATCATTAAAATTATCACATTATGATATAAAATAAAAAACAACAAAAAAGTTTTACTATAATATGTCATTGTACATTAAATAATTCAATTAGTAATTTTAATAAGTATCTCTTTTTTTAAATAAATTTCGAAGTAGATAAGTAAATATAACCTCAAATAGGTAAATAAATTATATGATTGTGTCATGTATATTGTTGGACGATACTCATACATAGAAATACTTAAGTATATACCGAAATAAATTGTATAAGCATCCAGAACTAAAAATATTAATATACATAATAATTATTATTTTGTTTATTAACACAATAATCTCAAATTATATGGTGTAATAAAATAATTATAAAGTAAGCAATAATAATATAAAATATTTTTTACAGTAATGTAAATTCTCATCGTTGTGTGAAATAATGATTAGAGAACTCATTTATCTACTTTATATTTGTACGATAAAATAGCTAACGAAGTGAAATAATGATTAGTTATTATTTGACAAGTTATTGTTATTACGTAAAATACTAAAAGGCAAAAACAAAATTAAACATTGATCTACAAAGGTTACGTTTCAGTGAATTTTCATTTATTTTTCTTATATTTACAAAATTAAAACTTACAACTATATTGATTAATAAATAATACTTGTTTTTGAAAATATACATTTTACAATATCATTATGTGAATTAAGTACATTTAAGAATTAATAAGCTCTTTTGGCTGCAGGTAAGACAAGCTGCTCGACTGTTTCTAATTATGATCCGATCTACTTGAAACTAAGTATATCTGTATTTGATATTTTCGATAGGTTGCAGTAAACATTATCTTTTGATAGTATATTTCATTACTTTATATAAATAACTTCTAAATTCACAAAATTTCCAACATATTTTACTCGCAAAAAGACAATCCAAAAGTGACATTAGTTTTTACATTTAAGTTATCGTTGTATTAAAATAATTATTAATGAATGTAATGGTTTTATGATAAACATAATGTGTAGAGCTCTTCACATTAGACGTATAAAACGATAAGGATTTTATTATATAATTCACAAGGCTTTGCCCGAGGCTTCACCGATTACAAGACTTCAAGACTAAAATTGAAAAAATAAAAGTTATTTGTTTATTTATGATATTATTAACAATAGCATAAATTACAAAAGGAACATAAAAAAGTACAAAAGGCATGGTTATCTCTAATGTAAAAAATATTTCAGCCAAATTGCTAAAAGAACATAATAATTGAAACTCTTTATTCTATTATATTTTATAATAGACTAGCTGTACCCGTGACTTCCTGCACGATTACGATGACCTGCGACGACGGACTGCAGTATCATGAATTATAGCCAAATTTAGATTTTGATTTTCTCCCACGGAATCCCCTGTTTGAGATGAGACAGAGAAAAACACGGGAGACCCCTGATGGTAATTATTGGGATAAATTTTTTATCGAGAACAATAATAGTAACTATAACCAAAGTTTTTGTACCATTGAAAAATATAGTGGTACATAATATAAATAGTGGATATAGTTGTGTATCGTTTGGTGCAGTCACAGTGCTGTTTATTGACGATGAGCGTTTTTTTAAATTTCAGAATAGATATGCATTTGACCGCTATCTCAACTAATGTTAAGTGACGATGCAGCCGAAGATAGAGCATGCCTTCCTAGAAATAGCCTATTTACTCTGGCCTTAAAGATAGCCAGGTTACATTTATCCGGAAATATATAATAGTAATATATAATAGTAAGAAATAAATAATAGTAGGCAGCGAGTTCGCATTAGGAAAGACGAACCGAATCGGATAGGTGGTGAAGTGACCGCCCGCATCTTGTGTCCCGGTGGTGGAAAAGGGCTGGTCGAATTAGGTCATGTAATTCACAGTCACCGAAATGTATCCTTTAAAAGGCCGACAAACGTGCTATTCCGCGCCGATATTCAAGGCTCTTAGTCATCATAGCAAGGTCACCAATAAGTCTCTTAGCTTTTTTTTCCACCGAGTCCAAAGCAAACAGCTGGTATTTGGCTGATCCAACCCAAAGATGACAAGCAGTACTCCATGCATGATCGAACTTATGCTTGAAATATCTGAAGCAACTGATTAGAGAAGTACCGCCTGAACTTGAAAAGGATACCTAGCTTTTATGCTGCAATCTTTGCTTTTGATTCGATGTATTGCCCAAAGTTGAGATTGGGTGACAATTCAACTCCGAGAAGATGTAGGTTGGGGATTATTTCTACAGGTAGATTCCGGAAAGTTGGAGCAAAGTGGAGTTTTGAAACCGTTGAAATATTGCTATTATTGAGACAAATCTAATTTCATACATATGATGAGCTTAAGAAATATAACAACTAAATAATATGGCAATAGAATAAAAATATAATATACACTTAATTTATAATAATTAACAAAAATAGTATCAGTCTTAGGTTTTAACTAATACTATTAACAATTTCATTTTTAAAATATTACTTATTTTAACGAAAATTTCCGATACACAGATAACTTTAACTTAATTCCTTCTTTTAAATGCTCTGAAATGTATTATTACTAAGTTTACTCCGCGTAATTTAAATTTTGTCAAAATTACAATCAAAAATAAAATCAAATATTTAAAATGAAAGTTAAAGTACATTTAAAACAAAAAGATAAACAAAATGTAAAATTGTTGAAGACGTATAAAACTGTCACATGACATGATTATGATAGATATTGGTGATACTTTGATGATAATAGTATTAAGATAGTGAAAACTTATGTCAATTTATCACCCCCTCAATTCAATGCCCTTAAAACAGAGAGAAAATATAAATTTAGCTGTCAGATTAGTTTGTATGTGTCAGTTTTTATTAGAATTAACAGCATAATCTCAAATATAATATTTGATGAGAAAATATTTTTAGAGCAAATAAAACATTTTATTTAAAATCATTTAAACTAACTAACATCTAATGAATTAATTCCTTCATAATTTTATTTATGATGCGAATGAATTCATCCTTTCATAATTTAATTATAATGATGAGAATCCCTTTTGGTTAATTATATCTTGATTTAATTACAGGAAATGTAAAAGTCATACAGATCTAATGATAAAAGATTGCTTAATCTAACTTATCTAAATTTCTTTGACATCTTCGTTTAAAGCTTCAAGTTTTAGGCTTCTTTGAGAATCATACGAAATTAAATAAATGTCTTTGAAGGTTTCTTAAAGTACAACCTCTCGCGGCAATCATTACTTCGTTTTATTACGTTAAATTGAGATATTTTAGATGAAAGATCACATTTCCATGGAGATTGAGTGCGAAGTTAATTATTTTCTTAACTTTGATGATTATAAGCTAATAAAATAAACTTTATGAAGAAATATTTAAAAAGTGTTCCCTAAAATATTAGCCCATTGGGCTGATAAATATGATTAAGATAGATATGACAGACCTGTCATCAAATCAGCCTATAATACGTCGCGTTAAAAATGCATTTCATTATGACCCTTCAGCCCATTAACACAATAATCATTGAAAATCATTAGAATAAATGGTTAATCACTAATAATAATAATCAGCAGCTTTATCGCAAACGTACCAGAATGTCATAAAAAATTTTACTATTTAAATATAAAAAAATCTTTGATATTATTTTATTAGCTTTTATTTTTGTAATCCTAGTACTTAGAGATATCCAAATATGTGGACGGTTTCAAAAACCTTCTTACAAACTGATTAATACTTTCAGTAAAACTATACATGCGTTCCAGATTTCAAATGGGATCCACCTGAAAAAAATATTTTGTTTAATATATATTCTGAAGGTTTTAATCAAACGACACGTTCGTATCGAAACAGTTTTTGATTAAATTCAGTTTGGTTAATGAAGGTTTGTAGAACTATTTTGAAGGATTAAATTTATAGGAAAAGAGGAAAATGAAATGTAAAAACTCAAATAAATGTAGTTAAATAAGAAAGAGACGCGTGGCAATTATTCAACCGTAAATGGACACGATAAAAATGTTCAGCTTCACAGTTTCTAAAATAAAACTTTATCATGTTCAAATTTAATCTGGTGAAATTATAAAGCCTAAAAGATAATTGACACATTAAGAGATTTTGGTGTCAATAGATGATGTATTTATCTTATCAAAGAAAATTAATATCTTTGTTACTTTTAACTATCATATGAAAAGAAATACCGAAAAGACATTTCAGTTCTACCACCAATTTAAACTATTAAATAACCGACTTTAACTTCATCACCATGTCTTCAAGGTTAATGACTTCTATCGTTTTTGTTTATATTGGATAAAGTTCTGAGCTAATGGCTATAAAAATTATGACAGACCACCACTGAATATGACCTATACAAAACAAAAATCATCAAAATTCCATTACGAACTGATGAAGTAATTGCGTAAAACACATACAAAAAGCCCAAAAAAACTATTTTTGCTTAAGTAATTTAAAAAGATTACTCACTTTTATTTGATATTTGGGATGAATGCATAGAACCGTGTCCTGACGGTAGTACATAATGCAGAGTAGTTGGAGGTGGGGGTTTAGGCACCTACAAAGAAAACCGTGCGCATGAAATTTTTGCAAATTTAAAATTTGCAGCTAACAACATTTTACATAAGGCTAGGCAACCTTCAACTTGCGCCGACAATGCTTTACAAATTGAGCTATAAAAGAGAAATTCCTACGGTAAAATATTATGTCCATTCTATCATTAGTTGATTATTTGGGAGACCATCTGCAGTTAAATCCTATCTCCTGAAGATATTTCAATATATTTATCACAAAATGAACTAAGACACTCATAAGCTCTGAGTAATTATGTTTGAATTCTTATATGTTAATGTTCCCACATATTTTGTTAGCACTATTAAAAGGTCCCATTCTTTTTGTTTTCTCATTATTATTTTTATATTTCATCAAAATTGGTGTATCATACTGCTATATTTTACCGACTCTTTTTAAAAATGTATTTTTCAATATATCCTTTTAAAAATGTTTTTTTTAAAGATCTTCTTACTTGGATTAGTATAATTGCTTAAACTATTCCTGACATTTCTCTCCTTGAAGAGAACTTGCCAAGAAGGTTAACGGGGTATGTACCACTAAGATACTCGGTGCCTATAAATTACGTATGCTTCTCTTAATTCAATAATTTATATCTCAAATCTCTGCCAGACAACCTTCAGACTACTGTTAATCTTACTTGAGGTTGAGCGCTAGTACTCCCAGAAGTAGATGAGCTGGGTGGACTGGTGACCGGTCTTGACGATGCTGATGACGACGGCGATGTAACGGCAGTGTCTGTTTATGACAAATATTATTGTGGACAAAGCGATTTATATATGTATAGGTAAATAAATTAACTATAGTTTTGAAGTAACTAATAATATATTTTCTACCAATTCTGGTTTTTCTTATTTTTAATATTATAAATAAGTACCTTCACTCCTATTATCCCCGAAGGGGTAGGCAGAGGTGTGCTAGTATATCCACGACTCGTAAGTCCAGTATATATACTACAACACACCCACGATCAGCCAAGGTACTAGGTACTTATAAATAATGATTATATCTTACTGCAATTAATTCTGTACGCAATGTTAACTTTGCGGAATCTGTTAAATCAATTATCGTTATTTCGCTGATGATATATTTCATAATTTCGCAATTTTTTTTTTGTGTTAATTTTGAACATGAGATTTTTACAGCAAGAAAAATCAAGAAAATTACTAGGAACAGTTTGTCAAGCAAACTGTCATTAGCGGTCCATGTCAAGCGGTACGAAGTTCGCCGGGTCAGCTAGTTATTCAAAGTAAAAAAAAATACTATATAATATATATCAGACACTATAACCATTTTATTTAGCAATACGTTAAAAACCACTCCATTGCAAAAGCAGGTTTCAACAAAACAAGCGTGTTCTATTACAGAGCCAATTAAGCGGGAAACGGGTGAGATTACATAGGACTTAGTGCGGATCAAACATCTACATGCACATATTTACATGTGAATATTTCAAGTTACATGTTTTCAGCAGGGCTAGTTTGCGCACATAGAGAAAATTTTATTTCGCGTCATACACTAATATTGTGTACTCTGATAAGGAACTTTTTTTTATGATAATATTGGAAGGAAAACAAGCAGACGGATTTCCTGATGGTAGGAAATACACGTCACCTATAGACACCAAAGGTGGAAATGGTGCGTTGCCAACCTGAGCTGGGATGGTAAGCCTCTTGCGTGTGTAAGTTTATCGGCTACCCTACCTTCCAAACCAGAACACGACAATGACGAGCACTGACGCTATTGTGCCAGGAATAGGTAAGGCGGTGGTACCAATCCGGGCGAGTCGTTGCAAGACTCTACCACCTAGTCAGTGTCACGATATTGGTGACAATAGACCCTGTGCTCTGTGCGAGCTGCCTGGGTGGAAGGCAGTTGGCCTATTCTATAACGGAATTCGGACCAACACGGGGAACAAAATTAATTATCCCGCTTCGTCCGTCAAGTGGGTAGCCTACTTGCCTAACGACCAGCCGTTAGACTCGTCTTCGATTTCCGAAGGAGATAGGCATTTGTTGTTTACCATCATAGATATTTGTGTTTACGAGTTTGGGTGTTTAAGTTTAATAATTTATTCTGTTATTTATGTAAGTATTTCTATGTATTAGTATCGTTGACTAACACCCATAGCACAAGCATATAATTTGCTTACTTTGGGGTTAGATCAATTTCTGTATTTTGTCTAATTCTATCTATTATTATTTATCATCGTCATCCTTGCATTAATCCGGAAAAAAGACAGATTCCCCTTTCCTTGTTAGTCTTCTCCACTTTACCCGATCTCGAGCATCTTCCAAAATAATATTATTATTAGTCTAAATAATAATGAAAATTGTTATTTTGAGATTAATAAAACAGTTCCTGTTTACAAAAAAAAATGAAATAAAAACTTTTGTCCAATAATTTTGTAGGCCACTCTTATTATTATTATCTTGACATATTATATTTTCTCTGACATAAATTATTGATATAATGTAATTCTTTATTGTATTAAATTTAATTTATTTGTAATAATTTTTAGGAAAAATGTTATAAAATGGTAATTGATATATTTGCATGCCAATTAATGGGCACTCGTATAGTGTTTGAAAACTATATGTATATTGAAAGACCTGAAATGACATTACTGAAAGCAAATAAATAAACTTGAACTTGAACTTATTACTTATCACTTAGGAGTACAATAAATAGGTTACATCCTATTTTCAAACCCACTAAACAGACACAAAATTTCGTAAGAATCATTTCCTCTTTTTCAGATGAGTTTTTTACAAGCGTTTACATGAGAATTTTATAGATTAGATTTCCCAAAGTGAAATAAAAACCAAGTAAAATGCTACCGGAATGTAAATAATCAAAACTTTAACTTACTCTGTGGTCTGTGATTGGTATTCCTAAGAGTATAGTACGGCGGTGGTGCATTTTTTGAAGACGCGCTGTTCATGCCTCCTTGTACGTAAGCTACGAAAATACAATTACTTTACATTTTTCATAATTTATAATTAAACCTCAGTGGTCTAGTGAAACATCCTTCGGATTTCCATTTTTTTTTGTTGGGCCCAAATTTATTTTGACCCATTCTCTATCCTCTTTGTGGTTTAGTGTGTGTTTCTTTCATATTTTAATTTTTACCTTTTTTAGTGAATTGGTTCACAACTAGTGTAGTAATTAGTGTCTGATTTTTAATTTTTCTACTTTGTTTTAGCTTTTTGCTGAAACTGATTTTACAAATTTCTTATTTATTCTACTTATTTTGTACAATGTTTGCCAAGTCAGTACTCTAATATTATACAATTGTTTTAGTGTGGTTTTATAATTTTGTTTACCTAAT
This sequence comes from Lasaia peninsularis, assembly GCA_018236625.1. Lineage (NCBI taxonomy): Eukaryota > Metazoa > Arthropoda > Insecta > Lepidoptera > Riodinidae > Lasaia > Lasaia peninsularis. The sequence continues at coordinate 862 of DVZL01008269.1, read as the reverse complement.
AAATTTACATTTTAATACTATAATACTTTTTTAATTAGTGGCTTTTTAATATTTTTTTCTTAATATATGATTTACATATTATACTATATATAAGATTTTTTTATAGTGCTACACAATTTCTATATTTTACTTATTTTACAATTATATTTATTTCTCTTCTAATATATAATTATACATCTTAATTTAGTGTGTTTATGATAATTTTATGACTAATTTGTAATATATTTCTTCGGACTTCCATTTCAGTAAACCAGGTTCGAATCCCGCCGAGTACCAATGAGTTTTCTGACTTAAGTACATTTTTATGAGTGCTCTTTCGGTGAAAGAAAATATCGTGAACCCAAAATTTGTGCTCGATATGGCGACGGACTTGACCTAATATGGTCAGTTAATTGTTACTGACGTGAGTATATTTATTTATTTTAATTATTTTATTTTTAGTGTAGATACTCGTATTAATTAAAATTTATCTAGTCACTTAAGGTGACAACTTTAAATTATGAAAATCTAAATCTAAAAACTATGAGTAGTATAGTTATTTCGATCGAGTCAACTACAGGCCTAGGATGCGCCCGTAAACATTTGTCTGCATAAATCATATTTTCAGCTTATTCTGTGAGTCATTTGCGTTGCCAAATATGATCCTGCAGTTTATCTGCTACAAAATTGGCATGAATAAAAGGTCAATTTTTCTTGTTCGTTGATGATATCAAGGTCGGCTACATAACCTAGGGGATTTGACTAGAACACCAGTTTTTACGCAAAGTGACATCTAACCTCTGCAACCCAGAAGGTAAACTATGCTCAAACCTAGATTAGGTCGAATTCAATGAATCTGGATTTCGTCACGAATTTTTCCTTC
>DVZL01008268.1:0-10331 GCA_018236625.1 Lasaia peninsularis | reverse complement strand
TCTAAAATAAAATTCTAAAATAAAAGTAGCTAAGCTATTCCTTATTACATCAGCTGTTTCTCAGTGAAATCGGGTACAAACAAACACACAGGAAAAATTCTAAAAATACGATATGAAATATGAATTAGATACATTTACCAAAATATAATGGTAAATGTTTCTTGTAAACATACATATGTATTTAGTAAAAAGAGGTTATGTTACATACAGGTATTGGAATCTTAGATGCACTAGGGTGCATCTAAGATTCCAATACCCTAGTCCGGGTTTGATTCCCGGATATTTACAATTTCTTTTTAAAAGTATTTTCAGTTTATTTGGAAACATTTTGCCTGATATTAAATTTGTGCCCAATATGGCGACGGCCTTACCACATGTCACATCATGAGGCCTAATAACGACGGCTAATTGTGGATGTATAATGTATATGTATATCTGCTTACGTCTTTCAAGATACGGGCGTGACGATATTTTTTTTTATTGGACACTTCTACAGACCTAAGCTGTGCTTAATCTATATCTCGAAATATATGAATTAAAAGCCGCTCAAGTTGTTAAAATATTTTACATCTTTTTCAAAAATTAAAAAAAAAGTCAGAATCGGCACCAATGCCAATATTCGAAATATTTATTTAAACTTTAAAATATTTGTTACGAGACTCACTGTCTCAAAAAAGATAAAACACTAAAAATATTTTCAATATTTATAAACTAAGTTATTAAAACTCAATTAAAAATATAATGATTTTATAATGAAGTTGTATGCCTTTAATATTAAACTTAATATCATCATTAAAATGCGTGGTGACTGGTGCTGCATGTATAAAGTTACCAATTTTTCGGTTCAAAACAGGATATCGTGTTTTTCGTCAATAAATTTAATGAACGTATATTTATAAAAAAATTAAAAAGTATAATATTTTTTGTTTGCACAGTTAAATAATGAAAGTGTATTATGGAGTATTTACATACAGTCGAATTTTGCACCACGAAATACTTGTAGCAAATATAGCGTCGGAGAGAACAAAGTACATCCAATTTATGTATTTTTCATTGTTTTGACAAACCGATGTTGTATTTAGGTATACGGGGATAGACAACTGCAAAACGAAAAAGCCCCGTACATAACGGAACGTCTGGTCACTTTATGCATGTAACACTATCATGATTACGTCATCCTTAGTTCGAATAAGAGATAATGAGTTAATTTATTGCAATCATTAAAACCAATATAATAATTTAATGATTTTCTGTAAATAGAAAGTACCTACTGCACCGCCAAAGTTTATTATTTGTTTATACGTTTTTTTATATTTACATAAATATTACAACAAAACGAATATTATGGATTTACGACAAATGAAATTTTTACACAGATGGTTGTGATGCGCATCTAAGGCATATCTTGCGTGAATAACAAGATACTTCACTCTACTAGAATGCGACATTACCGAGCAATAACTCTAAGCTAAGCAGGAAAACAGATAAATAAAATAATAAATAAATACCCTAGATAAATTACACAAATTGGTCTAAGCCCAAAGTAAGCGTTTGTTATGGGTATAAATAGATATAACTAGATAGTATAACTAGATAATAAATAGATACCAGAAGAGATATATTAAACACCCAGATCTGGAAATACAGACATATCTATGTTCATATACAGACATATGTATGTCGGAAATCGAACTTGAGCCTCGCGGTTGCTCGGTGGAGTTAAGCGTATACTATACCAGGAACAACCAAATTTACATAGCTTAAACTTAGAGAAAACTCGAGTATATATTTCTCACTATTCATTACTGTTAAAACTATTAAGCAATTAATGATTCGATAATGATGGTTTAAGTAACAATCATTATGCATTAAGTTTTAATTAATTATTCAAGTGCATGTTGTATTTTGTTTGGTTGTAATTACGGCATATCTTTACGACGACAGGGGATATTGAAATTGTGTAGTCATTTAATGATACATTTTTATTTAAATAGAAAGTGCTGAAACAAATAAAATATTGTTGTATGTTTGTTTTTAAATTAACTTTACTATAAAATTTAAAGAATATTAACAAACTTTAAAAAGAGTTTTTTAATTAATTGTGTGTTTTTGTTAAATTAATTATATAATATATTTTTGATTAATAATGAATGGACTTTGGTGATTCTATATTATTGAGGTAGGGCGAGTTTTAAATTGTATATAGGACTAACAAAAATATTCGATTAAAATCTATCGAGTAGTTTTTTAGTTATGTTTGATAATACTGGTTTTTGTTTGACTTTTTGACTATGTAATATTAAAATTGAAGATGCTTTACTTTGATTTATACATCTACTATTATATCCTGATTTTTCTTACTGGATAGTTAAATATAAATACTTATGATATGACTTGAAACCGTAACATTACTGATATTTACCGTAACCGTACCGAACCGTAATATTGTTTTTACGGTTAAATAATGAATACATGACTATCATATAGACATTATTACTATAACTGATGCGTCAATAAACCATGTTCTACAGCCTAAAATTTCAGTGACACTTCATATAACATATTAACGAAACGTAGGATTATTTTAAGGTTGATCTCAGAGTTCAGGCAAAATCCATACGCTTTAAACTCTGCAAAATTTAATTTTACAATCCTATTGTAAGCCTTTTTACGCCTAGAATCCAATATTTTCCAACTGGACTTGTAATTCAGCAGTTCTATGTTGTCGGTCTTTTATGAAATTTACACCATTTTTACACTGATTTTATGAGACATTAACGCGTTTGGAACGTGCAAACCAAAGCAATCTTAATGTACTTAATCAATTTAGGGTCTTATTTAAGCAAAAACATAATATATATATTAACGATTTTGCTAATTTCGTCTTTGACTACGAAAAATCTAATGTCAAAGTTAGCAAATAAAGGATCTCTATCATAAAAGTATATATTTAAATTTTCCATTAAATTGTTAGAAAATGCTCTAAAGGTAGATCTTTGAAATAATTGGAAATGGACACGTTCATTAAAAATATGAATTTTCCTTGAAGTTACGATAAGTAATTATTCATTTCAATTGTAAAATTAATATAATTTTAGCGAAATATTTTTTGTGATATAATTTTACCCCACAAAATTGTCGGTGCAAAAATGAGAAAGTTTATGTTTCGACGGCGATTCGGTCATGTGGAAAGAATGAAAATATAATATACAACGCAATCGTGGATGTCTTTGGTTATTCTAATAGCATATATTGGCACACTCGTCCTGTTCCACGTCATCTAAGCACTGTCTCTTGGGTTGGCCTATTTTACCGATGCCTCTGTGGTGTAATGGTACTGCTATAGCCTGTTAAGACCGTTAGCCGCGTAAGGTACCGGGCTCAATTCCTTTTTTTAAATGATCCAAAAACTTTTGTTAAATGTTTTTCAGATTATTCTGAGTGAGCATTACATTGCCCGGGATCGCAATGTGCCCCAAGTGGCGATAGGCTTATAAAAGGATTGAACTTACACGTATATCTTTACGCCATGTTTCTTTCGTGGTAGACAGAGCGTATCCAGTGCCGAGTGTGGTCATTGATATTCCACGTCCAAATTGCTTGCGTATTATTAGTTCTTTTTGAAATATCAATAAAAACAAAAAAAAAATACTAAGATGACAATGTCATTATCAAATTCGACAGTCTTTTGCAGTTTTACTGAGTTTAAGTTTACTAAATATAATCGCTATTAATTGGAATCTTTATCAGTTTTTCCGCCTTAAATTTACTATTTAGGTTAAAATGTGAGAGAGTAATTTGTTTACCATGGCTGGTGGGGACATCGTCACGCTCTCTCCGAAGGTCGGCTATCTCTAGATGTGACGGCTACGCGGGTCATCTCAGTTTCTCTCTATTTTATTTTATGAACAGATGATAATTCGTTTATTTGTATAATAATGAATATATAAAAGTATCTTGCGTCTTTTAATTATTTTCTCGTGAAAACGGATGATATTTGAATGATTCTAATAATATTATAAAGGTTCTCCGAAACCGGCGGGTTTGTATGAAGAAAGTAATGAATGTAAAAAAAGCTGGAAAGTATGTAGCAATCATGACACTTGGCATTCGATACTCTCTACCGACCCTGCAAGGGACCTAGTGTGAAGATATGAATGTAGAAGTATGTATCTAGTTAACATTATAAATGCGAAAGTTTGTTACTCTTTCACGCAAAAACTACTGACTAGGCTACTGAATATTGACATATTATGTAGATTATAAATTAAATTCGCGAAACATTATTTTGAACTTTAATCAGTCGGAGAATGCATCTAACTCTTTTGAACTTTCATAATTGAAACATTATTTTTAACTTTTATGTGTTGAAACATGTATCTCAATAATTGTCTCATTACAAGTCAAAGAAAGTATCTTATTCTTCGACTTAACTTTGATTTTTGAACTTTTGTAATTACGACATTGTTTTGAACTTTCATAAACAAAAAAAAATTTTGAACTTTCATTATTTAACAAGCGTAACCTTAATTATAGATAAAAGTTTAATATTTAAACGAATGGAGAAATTTATAACTACAATTAATTCGTAAATTTGATAATGGCTTGTTTATGCTTTGAATAATTAAGTGAATTATAGCAATTATTTTAATATGTGTTAACAAAAGCATAAACATTTTAATAAATTGAATTATTAATGGATTTTAATTAGTTTAAATCTTATCAAGACTACAATATAATTATAAATGATGAGCAAGTTTATTATTTTGAAGTAGAACAAGGGCATCCGCATTATCTGAATAAATATATTTTTTTTCTTTTTTACATATTACATTTGTATTTTTTTTTAAGTTAAGAACGTATTAATTATTAAAATAGTTGCTACCCGTGGCTTAATTTGCTCTGTAGTGGTCTAACATTAATATGATATTTAATGCAATTTGGCTTTTTAAGCTTTGTCCGTATTTTAATAAAAAAATATATAAAATTCATAGTAAACATTTAGAGATATTATAATTTATTTTATATACTTTTGTTTACTTATTAGCTATAATTGCGGATGTGTTATGTGCTTATTTATTTATTTTAATGTTTAGGCAAAGAAAAATATTTTTAATGAGAATGATATCAATTGAAGTTTATGTTTAAAAATACTACATGTATTACTAGCTTTTGTTAGCAGCTTAACTCGCATTATAATTAAAATTATATTCAGATTTCAAATTTTCTGGCTGTTTCTATTTTTAACCGCCCTTGTTTTAAATAGAACATAATTCGAATTGCTTTATTTTTTGTTTTCCAACGAGACGAACTCTTGAATGTATGCGATAGACCAAGCATCAAATTATTCTTTATTGGGAAATGCTTGTACACATCGGGAACCAACCTCGTACTCCTTTGACTTGTTGTCAAGGTTATAGCTCAACAGGTTGGCCAACATTGATATTGTAATAAAACGAACACGTTGTCCGGTGCCCATAATTAAAATTCTGATGAAAGCAGATTTCATTAAATATTCACAAAGGTAAAGTCAATAACTGTGGCCTATGAAATCAGGCTTATGAGAAAAACTTCAAATTTTAATAAAGTGTATTTCCAATATTCAAAGGAGCGTTATGAAAAAGAGTGATGAGCCCGATTATTAACAATTTATATCTGAGGATATAGATCCGACAACGGATATTTTGTGCCATATACGGATCCGGATCTTAACTTTTTCCCCATTCGATGTCGGTGTATGAGACAAATAAAAACATTTAAAATTTCATTTTACGATCGCTCGATTTTTCTTCTATTTCTCTTTATAGTATTATCTTTATAGTGTAATACTAGGGAATATATATTACATAGCTTCCGCACACATTTTGATTGTGTGTGTCCTTTACTTAAAAGTAGACAATGAACAAGCACAAGGCTCTCTTGATAGTAAAAGACAACTGTGGTCTATAGACACTATAAATGATGTAAATGCGTCGCTGTCCGTAACCTGCATATTTTTCGACTAACCTACCTTCCGGACCGGAATACAATCCTGACATTATAGCAATAGGAATAGAAAAAACATTGGCAGACATTAAGATGCATCTGAAAATTCTGTATTTGATGTTGTTCCAAAACTCGTTGATCATAATTACTTGGATATAATTTTAACGCAGTTAATCCAAAATCAATTTCAATTTCTAAGACGTCGTTAACTTTTTTTATTTATTTTTTATTGATATTTTAAAAAACAAAACAACCAATTTGAAATTCGAACATAACTTTAGAAGATAAATCATCTAAATATATACATAATTGGTACAAAATACAGTAAAACTAATAAGGATCACGTATGAAGTATGACCTATTAAAAAAAAAAATAATCATCAAAATCTAATTAACTGAGTACCTAATCATGAAACAAAAAAAAAAACGCGCATGTAGAGTTCCGTAACATAATCTATCAAACTGCAAAATAATTACTTTGGTTTTATGGGAGCACAATTTATATATTTTTTACGCTCTTTTTAATATTTGTTGTTATAGCGGCAACCTAAATACATAATCTGAGAAAATTTTAACTGTCTATCATGGTTACGCGATATTAAGTGCCAGCTTGGTGACAGACAGACAAACAGACTGAAAGCGGAGTCTCACAGAGCTGGAGGGCGAAGAGGAGTCTCCGTTTATATCCTTTGGGTACAGATTTCTAAAAATACAAACGAATCAAGACACTACCCCTATTTGAAGTCGATTTAAAAAATCTGTCGAGAAATTTTTTTCGCCTATTGCAGTACTAAACCAAAACCAGTAGAACTAGTAGTAGGTAATCGTGTTAAATTTCTGTAAGTAATATTTAGTCTGTGCTAACATTGATACAAGTATTTACAAACTTGATCTCTGTTCAGCTATCAAAATGTACGGAACATTTGTCGGCTCTCTAGTGGGTAGTTAAAACAAATAGATAACTCCAAATGTTTGTCTAAAGTCTAAACCCAAACGCGTTAAGGCGAATCCTTAGAAATTTATCTCTGAAAACATTCATAATACATATACATTTCTTCACGCCTACTACCTTGTAAGATAGGCAAAAAATATCGAGTGACTTCTATATACTCTATAATATATCTACTTGCCTAGCTCCCTCCTCATTTAATACTCTTTTAATCAAATCTCATCAATCACATAAGTTTCAGAAAACGTAAACTTTTAAAAAGGGATCCATCGCCTTACTTATTCCTGCCGCCATAATGACATTGTCGTGTTCCGGTCTGGAGAGTAAGGTAGCCGGTAAACTAGCACATTAGGCCTAACATCCCGGCCACAGGACAGCGACGCACCTACAACATCTATGATGTCTATTGGCCACGGTTGTCTCGTACCATCAGGAGACCCGTGAGCTTGTTCATTATCAAATAAAAAAAAAATTAAAAAAACCTGGAAACTGTATTGTTTATTGAAACTGAATGTTATTATCTTTGTTTCCTACCTCAGATTTTTTTAGATCAATTTTTTTTTGATATATTTTTTTTATAAAAGTACCTAATATTTAAAGATTTGTCAATAGTTTTTTAGTTATACTATGGAAATAGTGTTTTTTTTTACTAATACGTTAGTTGAGGTTCGAACAATGCAATGTACCAATGAGTTTTTCTAACTTATGTACATTTTTGAGTGCTCGGTGAAGGAAAACATCGCGAGAAAACCCGAGATTGTGCCCTAATGTCATAGGACCTAAGACCTTACACTAATCGTGGGTGCATACGTACCTCGGCCTACCCTTATGTTAGAGAAATGAGAAAAATTCTAGGAATTCCCCTTAATAAATTAAATCCTTGTGCAAAATTTACTCACAGGCTCCTTTGTATCTAGCTTTCATTCGTTGCCTAGTATGAGGTAACAAAAAAAACTTGCGAAGCCGCGGGCGGAAAGCTAGCAAGTAATAAAATGATCACAAATCCGGTCTCGAACCTCCGTACTATAAAGTGGAACGTTTCAATACCGTATGCTAATGCGAAGTTAACAGAATAGGACAAGATTTCTGGTTTTTAAATAACAAGCAAATCCACTTTCATTTTCCAGTTCCGGTGAGTCGCCATTGTTCGGCCGTCGGAAGCACATTCAGATCCGCAGAAGTTACGTTGCGCTCAGAAGAAAACAATATCTGGCATTTTAATAGCGTAAACTTTGGTTTCTCTTTAGGTGAATACAATTAAATGTTTGAAAACTTTACACTAAGTTAGGTATTTTAGTTCAATAAAAGTTGCCCGCGGTTTCGCCCCCGTGGTTGATGTCCTAGAAATTGTTTAATCCTTCCACATTTTTATACCTTACTCTCCCCTCCCTTTGGGTTGATGGCCAAGAAATTTATAAATACCTTTGAAATATGATATATTTTACAAAACATTCACGGTGTCATCCCGTACCTATAAAAAAATAGACAACATTCAGAGGGAGCCAGCAAAACTTATTCGGGACAGGTCGTTGTTAAGAAGGTCACCATATCTATTCATACAAATCAACAAATAAATTATTAAAAATTATTTAAGTATACATCAAAAATAATAAGCATTCAAATTCAACGTCATGTGTTAAAAAGTAAAAAAAATATTAAAAAAAATACTGTCAATGTAATAGGTGAAAATATCTGTGGTGTAACCTTTCAGCGACTGGCCAACGCTTGTCCTTATAAATGTTGCATGATATTGTTTGCATTTGTATTGGACAGACGGTCGTCGTACCTGATATCCGTTTAATATGATAATCCAGATGCAAACAAGCGGCGGATTGCCCGGCTAAATTATTTATGCACCCGGCCTGGGGATGATAGCAGAGACTTGACTTTTATAGAGCCCCAGGGTTTCGGGCGAGCAGGTAGGTTCCATAAATAAATCATGATTTGTTTTACACAAATTTGACGTAGGTTCAGACACTAACCTTGACATTATTGGTTTTGGTCCACGTTTCTAATATGGCGGCGTTGGTTTTTTGTTGGCTTAAATTGTCGCTATTTAAATGTCGTGAGTGCAAAAAATCAGCTGTTATTGAAATGATAGTGACAGTTCTGAAGCACATTATTTTAGTGTATGCTAAGTTTTACTAAATAAAAACGAAAGAGACAGAACATTTTAGTCGTGTCACACAAGTCAGGAAATAACTTGCACGGCTTTTAGTCGATATCATTTCGATAATGATATGTCATGTATATAGTGATCTGAGAGCACTAAGCAGTTTTTTCTTTGTAACGTATTCGCCTCTCTCGAACTCCATCAATTAGAAAAATATCATGTATCCTCCGGGCAGTAAAAAAAATCTTACTGCCTCTGAATACATATATCGTTTTATAGGATAAGGCAGTGAACAATCACACCATGAGTCTCTTGATGGTAAGATACAACCGCGGCCAATAGACAATTATCAAGACGCCACCCTCTAGGGGGAGGTCAATATTTGAAGAACTCGTCAACACTTATGACTTATATGATATGCACTTAACACTAACAGCTGACGTCATAGAATTACGTTGCATATTCGAACTACAACTGTCGGTTGAAAACATCCCCTGTATTTGTGCACTTCTATAAACCTTGATTATTACAGTCCGCATTTTAATATTATAAGCCAGAACTCCTGAGCAATAGCAAAGGCGCTGGCTCCAACAGACACCATAGCTGATGTTGTAGGTGTGTCGCTGTCCTGTGGCGAGAGTGTTAGGCCTGATGTACAAATCTACCAGCTACCCTACCCTCCGGACCGGAACGCAACAATGTGTTACGTATATTAAGCTTAGCGTAGGTACATTATAACAGTAGTCAATAAATGTTAGTACACACCAGTGGTATTTTATTGGCATTTTGAAAGCGTTCACATTCATGGGCAGGGTTGAATTCTGAGATCAAGTGTCTTGGTCCTAGTATAGTTCAACCTTAGTGTGTAATATACGATTGTTTTGTTTGAAAAATAAAGATAGATATAACTTAAAATAAGTTTATTTAGCGCGTAACAGAATTAGTACTACTGTTTTATTATTTTAAAATACTTTTAATTGCTTCATATTATCATAACATGTTATGCAAAAAGCGAGAGTTATGTAGATGTGGAGAAATATACTAATCTAATACCGCGGATTGACATGTGTTTACAATAGTTCTCATATTGACTAATTCGAAAACGAGATTTCGACTATAAAATCTCAATGTGGTGATTATGACGTCATACAGGGATGAAGCACGGGCAATGAAGCGTATAAATTCTATGAACAAAATAAATAAATAAATATATGTCGTGGATAATGATAATAATTAATAAGTCGCTAAGTTGATTCTAACGTAGTAATGGGGCAAACGCGGTGA
>DVZL01008267.1:0-10332 GCA_018236625.1 Lasaia peninsularis | reverse complement strand
ATTATCCAAAAATTTCTGAATGTAAGTTTGTAAAATATGTAATGTTACACGAGAGAGGGGGGAGTCTCACAAATGTGACAAGGACGGGGGAGGGGCAAAAAATCATGAAATTTGTGTAACGTAATATATGGATGAGCTCTTGGCGAAAGGACGCCCCTATGTAACATTTAGTCTAAGTTTTATTTACTATGTTTGTCTATTTTGTATTTTTTGGTGCACAATAAAGAGTTATTATATTCTATTCTAACTTATGTACCTACGTTTTCTGAGTGTCCTAACGATGATGAGTGATCACATCAGTTATTCGTAGGTATTATAGTATATCTAGTGGATTTCCCTTCTGAGTTGCAGAAGTCAAATAGCAGTCACTATGCGTAAAAACTGGTGTCCTACTGGTGGGTTCGGCTACCTAATCCCCTAAATTAGGTAGCTAATCGGGATTAGCTACCTAATCATCTGATATATTACGGGATAAGAATGAATATTAACAATGTTATGAGAATTCATTATGTAGTTGACGGTAAGAGTGACTTATCGGCAACTTAAGACTGGTGGTAGAGTGATGTGCAGCAACACGCCTGGGTAGGCACGCCGTAATGACATCGTCGTATTCCGTCACGGGGGTACGGAAGGCGGTAGATCAGAGACAGTGACGCACCTACAACATCTATGGAGTCTATAGGCCACGGGTGTCATTATCATCAAGAAACTCGTGTGCTTGTTTGCTGTCTTATCCCATAAAACTGTTTATCTTGTTGACACTTCTTAGTAACTTTAAGCCTTATATCAGTTATACTGATTATAAAAGATAGTTTAACAAATTAAAATCACAAGGATGTAACTTACACCTACGTTATTACATGGGTTTAAGCATATAAAGGTAGGAAAAATTAAAAAGACATTAAGTTTCGAGATACATATTATAATTTAAATCTTTACATTATTAAATTGGGACCATTCCCGGTTAGAAAAATTGAGAATCATAAAAGAAATAGATTTAACTTTCAAATTGTACTAGTCTTCCTAGATACAACACTTTTGTTTCCATGTTCCCCTTGTAGAATAGACCATCTGCGTCCCTGTCAGGCAGCTCGTAAGAGGCGAGCATATGCTAACAGGGTTACTTCCAGCATGACCCCTGGTGGTAGAATGCAGTGCAGCATCTCGCTCGCAAATCCACCGCCTTAGCTATTTCTGCCGCCATAATAATATTTCGTGTTCCATCCAGAGGGTAGGATAACCCTTAGACTTACACATAAGGTCTAACATCCTGACCTCAGGCCAGCGGCGCACCTAAATATCTATGGTATCTATAGGCCACGGTTGTCTCTTAACCGTGACTCTTGCTTGACCTGAGTGCTTGTTCGCTTATTTACAGTAGTTCAAAGTTTTCGCGGTGTGATTTCAAGGGTATAAGAAAATGAATTGTTTCATCATCATCATGTGTTGCTACGTACCTATATTAAGTATTTATTTAATACACAGTTTTGTAGTGCATAAATTTATCAGTGATCACTTAATTTTCATTGACCAAAGCATTGTTTATAATACTAGCAACCTCTAAAGATTGTTTTATTTCATTGTGATCGGCATTTAAATAATGGACCACTGTAGGACTTTTTGTGTACCGATGTAAACCATAATCATTCTCAATTTCCCTGACGACGACATTATTTTGCGAGCGAATTAGAGTAATTGGTGATTGTATAATCTGGATCTCGTTTATATCATTATTTTTCATTGCGATAAGTCTACTGTAATAAGTTTTTAATAATGATTTGACAAAATCATCAGAATATTTTGTTTCATTTACATTGGCCAATAAATGTTGTATTTTTTGGTCAAACTCTTTTAATTTATAGAGTTCTGCGATGGGAAGTGTAATATGTGGCGCTGCGAGTTCATACAATGCTACTATCAATTCAATTTGCAGTTCCTCGTGTGTAGTTGATTTAAATTTCTTATTCACGATTTCTTTAAGCCATAATGGTGATCCATCCAAACAGGTAATCGTGCCACGGTGACCTAAAATAAATATTTTATAAATTGCTGCTCAGGTTCTATTAATGTATTTTTTTGATTTGAGTCATTGCAAAAGTTACTTATGGCAAAAAATTAAATTAAATGCACTCTGTGTTACCAACCAGAATCGTCAATTTTAAACTTGTGTTTTGACTGAGAAGGGAGACAAAAACTTCTTTTACAAAACTTCTTTTACATATTCAAAAGTGATGCAGTATGACAAAATTTAATTTAAAAATTTAATCAAAAAATTAGATAATTAGGTACCGTCATTTTCTAATTTAGCTGCAAGCAGTAACGCCGGCCACGTCCCAAAACTATACGCCAACAAGTTAAATGATTCACCATGTTTTAAAAACGGTTTTATAATCTAAAATTTAAATTAATACTTATTATTTAAAATACTATCAAAATTTTAATAGTAACAGTATTTTACAAATTTTATTGACTTAAAATTTAAAAAAAATCTATTTTAATTGATTTTTTTGTAATAATAAAAAATATGTTAAATACTGTTTAGTGACTCAAATATCTGAAAACAAGCCCATGTTATTTTTTTAACGCGGCGCATATTTTCCTTGTAATTCGTCTGCTTGCATTTTAATAACTGAAAATAAATATATCTGTTAGAACGTACCTCATATAAACTGTTAGATATTTCCGTTATATTTGCTATAGGAACATACTTTAGCTGTATAACGCAAGCTTTTACTTTCAAATGTGAACATAAAGTTTCAAAACCAGCAGCGATACTTTCCATTCCGGGGATTATGAATAAAGACTTTGACGAATGTTTGTCCTGTAAAATTGAAATCTTTTAATTCCATTTTATTTTGAAAGCATTAATCTTCCGAAACGATACGAAATCTTTATCAATATTTAAGCCTATGAAAATGAGCCCACAATATTTTTGTCTTAATTTCTTATTACGATACAAACACAGAAAACAATATAAAATGGAAAGATACATTTACTGTATATTCAAAAGATGATTGCGGTACGATATAGACCTAACCCAGTAGACGTTTTATGTCTCTTGTGTACGTTTGTCGATTACTCGGCCTGCATAAAACTGATGTTATGTCGATTAGCGAAGACGTTGTAGTGTTAACGTAGTCGAACTGTTACTAAACTTTTATATCTAACCACAGTCATGACGTCATTCACAATCTTATGCTTGCCTAATGCTATGATTAGCAGGAAAAAATCAGCAAGTGTACATAAAATAGAATAGCAAATATTTTATTTCACGTGGACCTTACAAGAGTAGGTTCTTATGACGTGTCCATACAATTCTTAAATTTACCAGCGCATCGAAACGCGGCTACTCTCTGAAAATTGAAAAACTGAAAAAAAACCTGAATCCAAGTTTGAGTAAAATTAATAATCTTGTTTTAATCTCCATTTCATTTGAAATAATTTCTAAATAAGTCCATTAAAAGGCGATATATTATTAAGTTATGTAAACAGGTTATTATAGGATGATTGAGAAGTAACATCTAAAATATACCTACCTACCTATTGAACTTTCACGACGCGGCTGTTTGTCAAGCAACAACAATACACGAACAAATAAAAAAATAGGTTATGTATAATATGATCATTATAAAATAAATGCAATACACTATTGATGCAACAGAATAATATTTCTTTAGTATGATAATAATATTATGTTAAGATGAACTAACCACAAAAATTAAAAAAATACATAAAATGGACCTTAACACTTTAGTCAGCTATTTTTACTTACTAATGTAGACATTTTAATATACGGTTTCTTCATTGTTTCTTCATCATCAAGCATATTATTTAAAAGAAAACGTAGACCAAAGCCCATTTCTTTTTTTTCTTCTAGCTGTGTACCCGTTGCGTCTTGCTTATCTTCTGTTAATTCGGTTAATCTAGGAACGTTGTGTTATTTAAGGAATTAATAATCTCAGTTTTAAAAATATGCGCACATCGACAAATGTGTACTTATAAAGAATAAAAATTATTTCTCGTAACTTTAACATATAGGTATATATACATACATATATTTGCGTCGTCTTTGGCGGGATCGGCAAAGAGTATCGAGTGCCAAGTGTCACGATTACATTACACATACATGCATAGCTCATTCTACATTCATTACTCTCTTCATACAAACACGGTTTCCGAGAATCTTGATATCATCCTTGAATAACACAAGAGCCATTGGATCCTGAAATTTGATCTTGAAAATTCACGAACCCGTCAAACAAAAACTACACACACAGCTACAAGTAGCTGCATTCTATCATTGGAGGTGATTATACTGAAATATTATGTTGAAATACTTAAAAAAAATAAATCTAGATAAATTTAAACAATTGTTATTTTTATTCTAGTCTTCATGGCTTCACTTTTAAGTGTCTAGGATATAGAATTAGATTAATCAGTAACTTTGTTACTTGTGCTTGTTACTATAAAGAGAGAGCAAGAAAGGCTTTGGCTAAAAATTTCTGGGGATATAGCTTAGAAACAGGAGACAGACATAGGATACGTATAGTTCCGTCCATACTCCTAAGTGCGGACGGTGCGTCCCTAAGTTCGCCAAGACAAATAGTATTCTTATAAAAATAGTTTAAAAATAACTCACTTAGCTAAACAAAGTGACCTAACTTCTTGCGGGGTAAGGAAAACTTCGAAATCTCTTTCTAAGGTTTGTTTAATTTCTACTGCCGTTATACTGTCCATTCCGATTTCAGATAACGGAGTCAATGGTGATATTGATTTAACGTTTCTTATGCCTGAAAATAAACATATTTAAAACAGATTTATACGAAAATTTGTTAGATTTCAAAATTGTGGCAGAGTTGCTGAAAAGATCATATTATTACTTCGATGGATCGAATGAAATTAAAATGAATCACTAAATGTGTTGTTAAGCGCAAAATTTGAGAACGGCTGAACCGATTCCGCTAATTCTCTTTTTGTAATATTTCTTGAAGTACGAGGAGGGTTCTTATGGAGAAAAAAAAAAATTTGCTGAAAATGTCTAACAATTACACCTTTCTACATTCTCATACAAAATATTCGTAATAATACTTAAGTCATTTTGAACTCCAATACCAAATGATACAGTTGAGTATCAGTGGAGGACTTCCGGGAAGGAGTGAGGTTAGTATTGCATAATTAATATTAATGTCAATATTTTTCAATATTCATATGATGGTCGCATTTACTTGCTAAAACTCGAGAACAGCTGGGCCAATTTGGCGTAGTTTGGTTTGGTTTGATGTATTTGTTGTCCATGGAAGGTTTAAGAGGAGAGAGAAAAAAAGCTAAGAATATAGTAAAAACCACAATTTTGTTTTTCTTTAGAAAGTATTCCTACCTGTCAAATATTTGATGTTCATCCCGTCACTCGTTAGGAAATTAATCTACACAAATAAATAAAATTGGAGTGTCCGTATGTAATATTAAAATAAACGCTTTTTACTAAAATTAAATTAAATTTAAAAGTTAAGTTTTTTTCATTTTTTTATTTTTAAATGTAACTTTCATCGCTTAACTTCGTACCATTCTCACGATGGTACGAAGTTCGCCGGGACAGCTAGTATATTTATAAAATGAATACTTGATTATTACTTAATTAATCTTAGTAAATAATAGGTAAAAATGGCAATATCAGTTAAAAATGGCGGGCATATGTTGTTTCCTAATGCATCGCCTACAAATATTTCAGTACAAAATACTTACGCATAATTTTAGCGACAACTTCTACAGGGTTTTTTGTGGCGACGTCTTCGACTTCTTTTGATGCTATAACAGACGATGACACTATTGTTGAACTTTGTTTTAATAGTTTATCTAATGTTTGAAGACAAGATGAAATACTTTGTAGTAAATATCCAAATGTAAAATTTTCTGAATTGTTAGTTCCAATCAAATTGGCTGCGAGTCCAACCTGCAAAGTTAGTTATAGATTTTACCTTCAAAAGACGTTATTTGACTTAAGTCTTAAAACACACTCAATAATATTATTGACTGTCTGTCACCACTTATCGTAATGTACCTATCTATACATAGGTGTAATAAAACTGTAAGAGAGCGGATCCTGTACGTTGAAGAATTACAAAAAATAAGCCAAGGTGACTAAAACACGCAGCAAAACAAATTTTTCATATAAAAAATATGGATTCTTGTCTGTCTGTACGTATTACGCTAAAATTATTGAACTGATCATAAGATTTAGTAAGTAGT
Source organism: Lasaia peninsularis (assembly GCA_018236625.1). Taxonomy (NCBI): domain Eukaryota; kingdom Metazoa; phylum Arthropoda; class Insecta; order Lepidoptera; family Riodinidae; genus Lasaia; species Lasaia peninsularis. The sequence goes on along the minus strand of DVZL01008267.1, from coordinate 4,086 downwards.
AGTAATTAAGTAACCTACGTTCCGAGTTAGGCCATAGGCTTCTTTTTATCTCATAAAAGGGATTGAGCCAAAATTTAAATTTGGCTGTAATCCATGAAAACAGTCTAATTTCATTTATTATACTTATATTTGTTTGATAGAACGTAGTTTACTGATTATCCCGTAATTTTATCGAAGTCGTATGTTTTGTAGTTCAGAAATTATATACAAAATAACTCAAAGCATAAATGGTCAAATAACTTTTGTTATTTTTTACCCGATGACTGTTTGCTATTTTGCTACTAGTCCAGTAGCAAAATAGCAAACAGTGTTACAGTAAAATTGATTTTTTGCAATAGTTGGCAACATAGAAACTGTTGCCAACTGTTGCAAAAATCGTAGACAAAGTCACAGGTAAAGCTATTTTTAACATATTAATATAAAAATAATACTGAAAAAAAAGTGAAAAATACATGACGGTACGGGTTTGTAAACAAATGCTCCAAAAATAATATTTATTGCAACATTTTTCATATTTTTATGAAAATATATAATTATATTTTTTAATACCTGTGATTTTTATAGTGTTTATAAACCACGGTTGTATTAATAAAAATTGCTATCGGTGATTTCTTGATTTAGGTTCATGTAGAATAAGTCATAGTAAAAATACATTAAAAGTGCTTAAGCAACTTCTATGAAAATTATGCCGTAGGGCTTAAAATACTCACGTCTCCAATGGCTCCCCATTGTATAGCCAAAGCAGGAAGGCCTTCTTTACTTCTAAGTTCACAAATTCTTTCCATTACAGAATTTGAGTAACCATAATTAGTTTGCCCAGCATTACCAAGACCACAGGCCAGAGATGAGAAGGTAACGAAATCCCTTTAATTATATTAGGTACACAATATAATGAAATATTAATATTTAATAATATTATATTATTATTTTAAATAAAAAATGAAGTAGGTGCTGCAATAAGATTTAATTAAAATTATTTGACTAGAAAATAAACATAGAAACGCGTTTTGTTAAAAGTTAAGGTACCTATTCTATATTCTTATTGTAATGGTCTACAAACTCGTAAGTTAGCTATTTATATTCAAGATATTTCGTACATTACAAAGACACGTTCTTTCAAATTTTTATTTTTGTGATGTACTTATATTCTTATATAAAAAACAGTTCACTCACTTGAGCTGAGGGCAAAGTTTTCTTGACAGTTTATCCAAATGCAGAGTTGCTATTCCTTTTGGTCTGTATGATATTTTGAATGTTTCTGATGTCTGGGATTGGAAAGTTCCATCTTTAAGAATAGCTGCCAAATTAAATATCGCCTCAATAGGACCCATCAAATTTGCCATTTTCAGCAGATCTTCACATCCAGTTTCTGTTGTTATATCATCAGTAGATATTTGAATGTTACAATTGTAGGATTTCCAAACGCTGGTAAAATTTTATACAGTGTTATAAGATTTTATTACCTACCAATTACATTCATCATATTTTTTACTTATAATTAGCTTACATTTATTAATATAATTCCTAGGAGTAGGTTATAATATTGTAAGATATTTTGAAATTTGTGTAATTATTATTCCTCGACACTTCAACGATTCCGTCGATTATGATTACATTTGCCTTGCAAGTAAATAAGAAAAAACATAATAGTTTACTTGTTAACATTAAAAAAAATAAAAACATTTATATTAAAAAAATATTTATTTTTACGATAGGGACAAACACGCCTATAATTTCCATAAATGGACAAGGACACAAGCACAAAGTCTGTTGCGGGGTAGGCAGACAGTGTCGAGCGAAGTATCTTCTACGATTCCTACATGCCTGCCTAGCTTCCTCCACATTAATAAATTAATCTCGTGACAAAACACGCAGGTTTCGGGGTTCTTCGGAAAATTAAAGAGCAAAATCAAGAAAAAAGGAATTAAGGCCATCTATGGTAAAAATACATTTCACCTATAGGTACCAAAAATATTAAAAGTACCTTGCCTGAATCTGAAACACTACATTGGCAAGTGTTAAATTTATGGTGATAAGAATGGTTTGAAATGTCTATAAATATCTTAAAAATATCATAAATTACCTAATTCGTCTACTTTGGTATCCATCTGTGATTCCCCTCGAAGAAGAAATAATCACTTTCCTAGCACCCCTAAGAATAAGCCAATCAATTAACTCAAGACCGAATCCTCCAAGTCCACCAATCACGATGTAAACAACTTCTGGTGAACACATGTACCTAAAATTAAATAAGTTAAATTTAGGTGTGGATAATTGTTTTGTTTTACATTTATTTAACAAAATCCTTAGGATTTTACTATAAGAAAGAAGTATACTGAGACAGTTAGTTTAAACCTAATATAACAGGTGAAATTTTAATGATTTAATTTAATTTCAGAAAATATTTGTAATATAATATATAAATTGATCCATTATATAATGGAACGTCTCTTTTCATTATTATTGACTTAGGATCGGTATCAAGTTTCAATTTTGCCATTGAATTACGGTTATATTAAAATATAAGTTAAGTTAAGTTCATATTTTACCTTGGCTTAGCTTTTATCAGCTGCTGCTTTTGTATCTTCTGTAAGTTATGACTTTCCTCTTTTTGAAATTCAATCAAAACCTAGTTTAGAGATTTAATATTAGTATGAAGTAACCATCGATAATTAATTGAAAACTGCTGGCAAATTTAATAAAAAAATGAAATATACATCTACACCGGAGTTATTCTTGTGGAAAAAACAAAAGGGTAGATAATATTCTATATTACCTATTGTTGTCGCTTGGTACAAACACACATGTTCATATTTTAATTGAAAAAAACACATGTCCTTTTTCACATATTATTGAATATTGTTTTTTCTGTAAAAAGTAAAAACGGCTAACGGTTTTACTTTTTATAGAAAAATCGGGGCTAAAATTTAAGTCACTAACAATATTTTGATTTGCAATTGTTAATAAAAACTATTAAATACATCAAAAAAACGTTCTGGTGTTTTAAGACTGTTTTTCCTCACGGAAATGTGAGATCTAAAATTAACACACTGTTATTAGTTCATAATAGTTAATTATGTTAAATTGTCCAATTCTATAACAAATACAAATATAAAAATAAATTAGAACTGCATAATGTAATAAATTAAAATAAATATCAAAATAATATAATTATGATTATAGAAAAAATAAATATACCTATTGTAATTATTAATGATATTTACAAGTAGGTATCTAATATAATAAAAAATTACAAGAGTGAATTCTGAACTTTTATATTTTGTGTTTGTGTAATTTTTATATTATATTGAAGATTCAACGAATATAATACCTCATTTGAAAAAAAAATTATATACCTAAATAAATAAATATTTGTATTGTGACATTTTATGGCTCTTGAAATAATGTTATATTTTATATTTTTCGATGTTGTTAATTTTACAATTTGAAATATAATTTATTTGCATTTTTTTTGTTATTTCTTACAATTTCACATACCTTAAATAATAAAAACACTTTAGGTGAAAATAACTTGCAGTTGCTATTCGGGGTACATTGCTATTAGGAGTACGTTGTGATTTGTTTACGTTTGAAATTTTTATTTATGTACTTACCTGCAGTCATCGACTAGCACACGATATATAGAAATAATTAAATTTACTTATCTTTGGAACGAGTGCAACCGGTTAGCCATAGTGTAATGTGAAAACAAAAATAAAAAATATTGTGTACTATACAAGTATGTGTTTTCAAGAGGAAAGTGTTTGGTCAAGCATTTGTTGATTTTTTTTTCGAATAGAACATAGTTTACAGACTGTTTTTGAGACCATAGAAATATTATTTTTGCCCTTGGTTGTTAAGTGACATGACATAGGTTGTGACTACGAGATAATATCCCACGCAGGCGTTGTCGGAGGCAACAGCTAGGAAGCAATTTGAGGAAATATGATATGTAATAATAATAATAAATATTACTGGACAAATGACACAAATTGATCTAACCCCAAGATAAGCAATTTAAATGCTTGTGTTATGGGTGTTAGACAACGATACTAATACATAGAAATACTTAAATAGATACCAGAA
>DVZL01008266.1:0-10334 GCA_018236625.1 Lasaia peninsularis | reverse complement strand
TTGAGTTTGACATTTCTAATCGCGCGAAACGACGCGATCGCGTCGAGACGATAGTGTACGTTCTAAGGGGGCAGGTTGTTAACAGGGGTGAAACCTTTAGCTTTATGACAAAATAAACATGATGACAAAAATTCGTATAACATTAATAGTTGGTCGGTAGTAGTGGAACCTTGTAGGTCTTGAAGTAGAGAGTTACTTTTCCCATTACTAGACTTAGTTTTCATGTTTTTTTTATGGTATAGAGTAGCAAACAAACAAACAGCTCAACTGATGGGAAGTGATAATCATCGCCTATAAACACGAAAGATGGAAACGGTGCGTTGCTACCCTCGTGGTAGGGATGGTAGGCCATAAATGTGTGAGTTTACCGGTACCCCAACCTCCTAACCGGAACACGACAGTGACGAGCACTGACGTTATGGCGGCAGGGACAATTAAGGCGGTGGTACCATTCGTCCCGGATGAGTTGCTACACGCAGAGCTCTACCACCTAGAAATGAAAATCCGTGCTAGACGGTAAAGTAGCTGGTTGATTTGTACACGTGATCTTCGTACTGGGCCACAAGATAGCAGCGCACCATTAATACCTAACGTCATGTCTATATTGGGCATACGTTATAAAGTCAGATTTGAATATGGCTTGTCAATTCCTTTGTCGAGCCTTTGATCTTGGGTTAGATTATCAACACTCAACAGTAAACTTTTAAGTAAAAAACATGGTCTGTATTACACGAGATGGGATGCTTATTAAGTTTATATCATGATATTTAAAAAGTTATATATTTTACTATTGTTGACTAGCATCCAATACAAAAGCATATTAATTCTTTATTTTGATAAAATAATTACCCAATTAGATTTAATATTTATTTATTCCATGACCAAATTATTTGTGTATTATCCAAGGGTCAAAAAGTCTTTAAAACCGTAGTGTTTGTATAAAGAAATTAATGTGGAGGAAGCTAGGCGAGTATGTAGGAACCATTTGACTTGATATTCCCCGCCTACAATGCAAGGGACTTGGCATGAACATATTATGTATGTATGTGGGATTAAATGTTTATCTAGTTTGATTAGGTATATATAATGTTTATTCAATTGTGAAGGATAAATAAAAAAGCATATATATTTGCAGGTATATTTAAAGCAATATATAACTACCTAATTAATAATATATTTGATTAATTCTTTGGTGCCAATATCACTTAATGGAACATACTATACGGTATTTTTAAATTTAAAAAATAGCCTCGTCGGTATTCTATGTGAAGAAAACACACACATATAATAATACTTAAAACACTTAACCCCTTTTAATCTATACAAAGTACAGGTACAAAGAGATAAATTACAAATTGTACTGAAAGGTTTTTTTTTTCTAAATAATAGTAAATTAAAACTAATTCTTTGGTAAATAAATACTATCAGGAATGTCATGTCACAGATTTTTTTTAAACTTCCTAAATTTTAAAACAGGATGCCTCAAAAATTATTTGGTGAATTAATGTAAGGAGAGAAATATATAATGATTATACTTGAGGATATATAATAAATGCACATTAAAAAAAATCACAAGAAAGATATTTCGTATTTTAGTATAATTGCCGAATTATAGTTCCTGTAAAACTCCTGAAAAAAGGGAAAGTCTTTCAACGGTTAAAATGCCCAAAATCCAAGCTATACATTAATATTCTTCCTTTTGAATCATTTGTACTTAATAAGTAAATTAAAGATTTATTTAGAGGCATCCTGTATAAGTCTACTTAGAAAAACAAATTGATGGTATAGTTATATATATCAAAAGAATCACATGAGCTGGAGACCATCGATACATTACACACACATGCATGAATAACTAATAAGATTGAACATCACAGATCAATAGAAATAGTGTGCAATACTACAGAGTTTGCAAATTGGCTATTTGATAGTTATAAAATACACTGTAGGAATTAAAACAAATAATCATAATTCTAAAGTTTTTGAAAATTGAATACCTTACAATAAAAATATATGTGCTGCATGTACAGAAAGTTGTCAATTTTATAAATTAAAGTATATGCTTACGAGTTTGATAGAGGAACATAAATCAAAACAAGCTCTGATGAATTGCTCTTATTATGACTTATGGCAAGTTTACTTCAGTATAATTTGTCTTTGAAATGGTGATAGAGTTTCATATGCACCCAGAGTTGGAAAACAATATTTGTTAACTTTTTTTTTAGATATTATATAGATAATTTATTTTATAGATAACTGGAAAAACTCATAATAAGATGCCTTATTTCGGACTTGAACAGTGTGCGTCGAAACTGGATACCAATTACGCTTGACCAGAGGTAACAATAAATAGACATACAGTAAAAAATCTCTAGAATATTATCAAATAGCTAACTGTGCAATACTATCTGTCTGCACTTTGAATCCGGCTAAAAGTTCACATTATCTATCATCGAAGTCTTACAATAGATACGCAGTTGGTTATACAATAGTATGATGTAGGCCGATACAAGATGGAAAGTATTTACATAATTATATACACATATAAAGCTCAGAAGCCGAGTGATCCAACTAACAAATTAGGTAAATTTGAGATATGTGTATTTTTGCTGTAGGAAACCACTTAAAAATATTACGTAGAGATGATTTTTTATGCATAATGCATAAATAGTTTTTACACAGCAAATATGTAAAAAGCTTTGTTTGTTCAACCACTCAGCGTTTTTGATATTCACAAAGTAATGGACTAGATAGAACAGTGCAAATTGAACAGTAAATAACACTAATATCTTACATAAATACATCTTTGATATTCTGAAATTGTTTCACTGCAAGATCGACTGGCAAGTCAAAATTATATGGTGTTAGACGATCCAAGCTCTGTAATGCATCTTGGAACCCAGTATTCACGACATAACTTGTTGATGAATAAAATGAATCGATTAATGTCCTAGATTTCAACATAATGTTGAGCCATACAACAAGTTTGTGAGCGTTCAACGCAGCACAAACAAATGCTTTAAAATGAGCATCGTAGCTTCTTTTGTATGGTGTATGTGATGCCACAATACTACCAATAATACTAAGTAAACTTTGCTTATTTGTAATTGCAGTCCCACCAACAATATCAAGATTAAAGCTTTGGCTTAATTTTCTAGCTGGAGTTGAATTAAATCTGTCTCCATCGTTTAGATCATAATAACGTAAGATAAGATCCCATATATGCACATCTTTTGAAATAGATGCTTTTCGTACAGGAAAGCATCCAATTAAGGGTACTAGTGAGGTAGACTCTGTATTAATTAAACCATGTTGAAGAAGATCTCTTAAGTTAATAGCTAAATGCCGTCTTACAGCAGTGGTTAATGGTGCATTATTTATTACAATGGCAACATCTTCGGAATCACTGTCATAATTATCTGGAATGGAATAGGAAGACTTTTCTCTAGATACCAAATTAACAACTGCATCAATGGACATCTCAAGTTTAGCTCTTAGATTGCCCCAATGAGTTACATACGCTGATGACTTCTTTTCATATCTTTTGCTTGTGTTTGGTGAACACCCAAACTGGGATACAGTAAAAATTTGTATAAGAGTGGAAGCTTTTCTCATTAAATTGATTGTTTCTGCTTTAAGCTCATCGTTAACTTTATTACGACTAAAGTTTTTATCAAAAGTGTCCGACTTCCCAACCTTTTTTGAATCTTTTTCATTCTTAGCGTTATTTAAATCTTCATTTTTCATCAGTCTTATGAACTTTTGCATATCATCGATATGAGTTTGTAGCTTACTTACTATTTCTTCTTTGGAAAGTTGCTTTTCTGCATATTGTCGGAATGCACAGTCAATTTGATGTCGTAGTTCTTCTGCCGTTAAAGGCTGATGGCATCCTTCTTCTAAGCTCCTATCAATTTCACTTTTGAAATGTTCTATCAAAGATCTCTGTTTCATTTCATCTATATTTGAACTGCCCGCAGCAAATGTTTCCAATTCTCTGAGTTGAGATTTTAACCTATCAATAAAATGGGCCTGTTTTGTTCTTTGATTACGTATTTTTCGCTCCAATTCGGCACACTCACTGCAGTTTTCTCCCGAACTTCCCTGTGGCTGTGCTCTTGAATCGACTCCTCGGGAGGTAAATTCCTCAAGCTCGTGTAACATTGCATCTTTTTCTTCCGGAGGTGCTTTTCTTATTTGCCGTATACGAAATTCTACTTGCGCTATGTGTGAGGTTAACGAAAATACTGACGACGACAACAGCTCTTGTTCCTCTTCTAAGGAGTGTATTCTTTCACCTGAAACCTGCTCGTGGGTTTGTTCGTCACATAAATTTTCTTTAGGTGCTCCTAAAGGTTCACATCTTGGTTCTTGCCATATAGGAATCTCTCCATCTTCGTATTCACAAAAAGTTCCATCCAACTCCATTTTTAGAAATCGAATTATTTTTCATTTAAATCGGTTATTTTTTGGTTATTTATATTTATAAACCATGTTTTCAATCAAAATACAAATTTTCCACTATTTAGTGACATTGTATCAATAGAAAATTGAATTTTAATTGTGTTTATTGAAAATATTGAAATGAAAACTTGAAAACTGAAAAGACGTCATCTGGTTTTTGACGTCACGCTGTAAACGTCAATAATGTTGATTGTCAGAGTTACCAGTTTTGCATAATTTTTCCATGTTATGGCAAAACTGTTTATTAAGACGGCTTATTATTATACTCAATTTTAAAGATACACTACACACACACTACACCGCATTTCCTTTTCATGTAAGATTTTTACGGACTAAACAAGTTGTATAAAGAGAAATATTTTCTTAAGTTCATATTTGAACAAAAAAAAATTAGACACATAAAATTTAGGTATATGTACTACATAGTGGGGTTAAGGCTATTAGGTTTAAGCAACTCTTGGGTGGAATTGAGTAATACATTAGCGAATTCGGTATCAGAAATTTTCCCCCATCAGAATAGAAAACTGCGCTCCGAAACGTAGTCTCGACGATGGTAGCAAGCGATAGATTATCGTCTGTAACGAATATAGTAACAATTATTAATTACACAAATTGAATCACCCAGTAAAAAAAATTATACATGTGTTAAGGGTCAGTCAAAGATATAATACTTATATAAATATTATATTATACCAGAATAAATTTAATAAACATCTAGACCCGGAAATTTTAGCATAGTACAAATGCCTGCTCCTGTCGGGAATCGAACTTGAGCTTCGCTGTTAGTTAGTTGCATTAGGTGTACAGGCTACATTTGTGTTGTATACAACTTCTCGACCAACGAGATGATTGAAAGCTGACTATTTTTTGAACATTTTGTCAATGTTCCATTTTAGGGACTAACCTCAAAGATTTTCCAAACCTGCGAATACGTATCTAATGTGGCAACACTGTAATAGTCAAAAGTCTTGCAATTATGGAGGGTATAGGTAACGAGGAACATGTGTGTTATGAAAAAGTGCCACATTAGCTACAGAGTTTTATAACTCGGGATACTTACTTCCATTCATTTACAATAATTGCTACGTTCACACCATAGTTCATACCATACCCTCTTAGATCATTAAATAATAATTATATTTTCACTTATTTTTGTTTTTTAATTGTGGCAAAAAAAACATATTTTCAGTAAATAAATATTAAAAATAAAGGTTTAATTTTAGCAGGATACTTACGAATTATACTAGTTATACTAGATGGCTCTAAATTTAGATGTCTCCTAAAAATTAAGGGGCACTGCACATGACCAAGATGTTTGTAAAGTCGTACATCTACTACGTAGTGACAAGACTAGGCACATGAAATTAATTAAACTTAATATATGATTTTTAAGATTCCACTGTCCGTTTGTTTGTCTCACATCATCAGGTTGTATTTCATGAACTGTGATGTCTAAAAATTTTCAGAGATGATACATTTCTATTGCCGCTATAACAACAATTACTTAAAACAAACAAAATAAGTATTCAAATTAGGCTCCTATAAAACAAACACGATTTTTTGCAGATGGTACGGAACAATCAACCGGTTTTTTAATATGTAATTAGGTTCTTACATCAAAGGAAAATGTTTTCAATTCGTCTATAATATCGGCCTAAGATCTGGAGACCCCGGGGCAAGAAAAAAGCTGGAGTCAGTACCTAATTATTTTCCAAATCAAAGAAATTTATTTTCCGTCAAATCTTTTAAAAAAATGTTAACAAGTACTGTCGGTAAGAAAAAGGACTGTTTGGTAAATATTCACCCATCAAAGTTTGGGTATTTTAATTATCTTTATTATGGAAACCCATCTCTTATTAAGGTCCCAGTGTCACCGTTAGGAGACCTGTGTGCGTATTCTCTATATTTGTGTGAGCACACTTGACCTTACTGATCGGAACGTTTCCTACGTCGCGCACATCGCGCAAAAGTTCGCGGAGTCTTAATAGTTCGGTCCCGGTTACTGAGACTCCCGTCCATCCGTACAGACGGATCACCATCACCAGGCTGTATCTCATAAACCGTAACAGTTAGACAGTTGAAATTTTCACGTAAAACGTATTTCTGTTGCTGCTATATCAGCAAATCACCACATGGTATACAAAAAAGTAGTTTCCTGCTGTCTGTCGCTTCGTATGCTTAAATCTTTAAAACGGATGATAGATACGTTTTTTTTTATAAAGTTGTTTGATAGGATGGTGTTTTTAACATGTATAATGTACGTGCGAAACCGGGGCTGGTCGATAGTAATAGTCCCTAGTAATTACACAGTAAAAATGGTGATTTGTTATGAGGACCATTATACAATACTTAATTATTTATTTGTATACATTTCGTGTAAGTGGACATTGCCTTTCTTTCTTCGGCAACCTAATTCCCATCGTTACGAAATAAGGGTAATAAGGATTTGTGTATATTATATACACGTTATCCAAAACCAAAGATGAAAATTGTGCGTTGCCAAACTGAGGCTGGGATGGTAAGCCTCTTGCGGGAGTAAGTTTACCGGCTACCCTACCCTCCAATCCAGAATACGACAATGGCGAGCACTGCCGCTATTGTGGCAGGAATAGGTAAGGCGATAAGAATATGTATTATACAGTACGGAATCCACAAGTCTGACTCGCACTTGGCCGGTTTTTTTCTAATCTGATCATCCACAGTCTAAACTTATTTATACAAACAGAATGGATTCATAAATCTAAACCAGTAATATCAATACTACATCAAAATTTATGAGATGAATTCATTTTCCATTCATATGCCAGTCGTAGCTTTCTAGAAATAAACTACTATCGAGTTTGAATGAGTCTAGCAACAATAGGTTCCTACTACCAACATGGCGGGAATTCAGCGAGCTTATATTTTTTAATGCCAGTGAAAGAAAAAGCTATTTCTAAAGCTTTATTTTGTGTAAGCTGACAGATTTGTGATTATCTATACAAATAAATAAAATTGGAATGTTTGTGTGCAATGTTAAAGTAACCGCTCTTTGATAAATGCATAATATTATGTAATTATGTATACAAGGTACAACCAAAACAGTATTTTTTAGAATTTTCCTTTGCTTGTTTGTCTGTCTGTGAAACGGCTGGACCGATTTTGACGGGAATTTATTGGCAGACAGTTAATTTAATGAGAAACGGCTTAGGATACTTTTATTTTAGAAATGTATAAAATAAACATTAGCTAAATTGCTCATAAGATCTAACTATCTATGGAGTTTATAGGATACGGTTGTCTCTAACCATCAGAAGACCCGTGTGCTTGTTCTCTGCCTTACCCCCTAAAAACGCGGACAAAGTAGCGGGCCTAGCTAGTAGGAATATCTAGGAATCATCTAGGAGTTTTCTCAGTTGATCTAAAAACTATAACTTTGCCTGAGATTGAATTGGTGCCCGATGTTACATCATGGGACCTAATACCGTCGGCTAATAGCGGGTGCATAAGTATCTCTGCTTACCGTTTTAAGGATATTGGCTTGTCGATATTATAAGTGTTGGTAAGGCGGTGGTAATTTGCCAAAAACGAAAAGTGAAAACTCTTGGCTTCTGCATATAACAAATCCCATATCAAAATACGCACTTGATACTGAGTTTTTAAAGTTTTATAATAAAATAAAACACACGGATGAAATTTAAAAATTTACTTTCAAATCATACATTTTCATTATCATCAATTATAATGCGACTCCATTCACGAAGCAGGTATCTAAACACTAGACCTGCTGCCAGTCCACCCACCAGCGGTCCTATCCAATACATAGCATGTTCAGTCCAGATGTTCATAACTACCGCTGGTCCTAAAGACCTCACTGGGTTCATGGAAGTAGAGTAACCGAGACAGGAGCACTGACAAGCAACGACGCAAAACCCAACAATCAAGCAGCCATTCTTAGAAGGAGAACCTCGTCTTGGATAAAGCAATGTCAGTATTGTCAAAACTAACAAAAAAGTTAGCAAGCATTCAAAACCAAATACATGACCAGTGTTAAGTTTCTCATGTGGTATTGTGGCTCCCAGGTTTGTTGTAATTTCTCCACTTAACGTCAGTCCATAGGCAGCACCAGCTCCGAGTAAAGATCCAAATATTTGAACAAGTATATACAGCAATGTTTTCCATATAGATATGTATCCGTTTACAAGAACTCCTAGTGTTACTGCTGGATTAATATGAGCACCAGATATGTGCCCAAATACATACATCACAGCGGCAATTACAAGTCCATTTGCTACTGCCTCTCGTACTAAGGAGTATCCATTAACATCATTTGCAGCTAAAACTGCAATAGCCACGTAAAGAAATGTTCCAATAAATTCAGCTAGAAGCTGCTGAAATAAAGATCTATAATCTTTAACATCATTTGTTGCTAATATCTTACTCATTTTTGTGTATTAACGAGGATAAAGTTATACAATCAAAAATTTGTAAATTCTAGTCGGCTTGGAGTTTTTGGCCCACTGGATTTTGATTATTTTTGCTGTGGCAACATTGCATAATTGTGAATATTATTAGGTGTAACATCCCAGTCACAGGACAGCGACGCACCTACATCTATGATGTCTATGGACCACGGTTGTCTCTTACTAATAGTGTGCTTGTTCGCTGTCTTATCTCATAAATAGCCTAGCGCGAGTCGGAGTTGTGCACGTAGGGTTTCGTACCATTATCTAGAAAATAGTCAAAAATCACGTTTGTTGTGTTTGAACCTCCTTAAATATTTACTTTATTTTTTTTAGTATTTGTTGTTATAAAGGCAACAGAAATACAACATTTGTTAATATTTCACGAGATACAGACTGATGATAAACAGACAGACAGACTTAAAGCGGAGTCTATTTTACCCTTTGGGTATCGAAGCCTAAAATGGTTAAATTTCCACCTGGCCATTTTTCAACCAAAAAGAAGGTTTTAAATTCAGCTGTATGTTTTTATTTGTTAACATACCTCAGAACTTTTACTGGAAACAATTCCATGGCTACCAATCTGGCTCTACTGACGGCAAGGGAGTCTTCTAAAGACTACATGGATATTACTGATGCGTTGCTACGCACGGAACACGATAACGGAATACATCATTGCAGGAGTATGGCTGTGCAAAATTTCACTTTCATTAATTTCAAGCGGTACCATTTTCAAAAATATATCTACAATTTTCCTCTAGACAAAGGCTTTTAACAGGAGATGTTTATCCAGGAATTTCCTTTAAAATTTAATTATAAGATTGTTGGTATAATTACATTGTAGTACGATATTCCTTTGAATCTAGGATATAGGGTTGTTTTCCCGTAAATAATAAATGGCCATTTATCTTTCCAACGGCAAACTAACTCTGTCGTAATTGCGAAAGGTTCATTTAATATTAATATGTAATTCATTTTCAATAATAATTAATCAAAAGATTTTCCCCCGCGTTGGTCCGGGTCCTCTGTATAGAATAGACCAACTACCTTCCTACCAGGCAGCTCGTAAGAGGCGAGCGTAAGTTAACTGGCTCAATACCAACATAACCACTAGTGGTAGAGTGCTGTGCAGCAACTGGCCCGGGTAGGGATCCACCGACTTACCTATTTCTGCAACCATAATGATATTGTATTGTTCCGGTCCGGAGGGTAGGGTAAGGTAGGGTAGAGTTGGACTTAAGGTCTAACAGCCCGACCACAGGATACCGGTGCACCTACAACATTTATTATAGTGTCTATAAGCTACGGTTGTCTCTTAAAATCAGGAGACCCGTGTGCCTGTTCGCTGTCTTCTATACTAATATTATAAAGAGGAAAAGTTTGTTTGTTTGTTTGTTTGTTTGTTTGTTTGTTTGGTTGTAACGAATA
>DVZL01008265.1:0-10334 GCA_018236625.1 Lasaia peninsularis | reverse complement strand
CGGAAATAGGTAAGGTGGATCCTTACCCGGGCGAGTTGCTGCACAGCTCTCTACCTTCAGTAATCATGCTAAAAGTGACCCAGTTCAGCTATACTTACGAGCTGCCTGGTAGGGAGGCATATGGTCTATTCTAAACTGGGGACCTGGAACAACACAGGAAACAAGAAAAAATAAAAATAAAATAATTAATAAATATTGTCGCTCGAATTTTCGAAGAGTAGGAAAAGGGAATATACGTTACGCACCCATGATTAACCAACGATATTAGTTCCCATGATGTAACATAATCACCACTGCGGTCAAGTCAAGCTCGGCTATGACGCACAGGTTCCCGTGTTCTATTCGAGGTTAGGGCAACTTCTATAATTTTTTTCATTTTATCTTAAAAACAAAACATTGTTTGAGATTGTATTATTGTCGGCTAATTGTGAGTGCATATGTACCTCTATCTACTCCAATGGAGAAATGGGCGTGATGGTATTGAATGTCATGTTTTATCATTTACCATTTATAGCGTGAGTTCGTTTACTTATTCCATAAAAATAAAATCAGTCAAGTGCGAATCGGTGTCGTGCGAAGTGTTCTGTACCATCTACACAAATATATAAAATTGGAGTGTCTGCATGTAATATCAAAATAACCACTTTTTAATAAATTCATGTGTATGTTTACAAGGTACACATACCAAAAAATAATTTTTAGATGTTTTGTCTATCTGTCTGTCTGTTTGTATCCGCTATTCTCTGAAACGTCTGGACCGATACTGGCGGGGCTTCCACTGGCAGACAGCTAATGTAATAAGAAATGGCTTAGGATATTATTTTTTTAATTTTGTTTTAGAAATGTAAAGAATAAAATAATTAAAAATGCGGACGAAGTCGCGGTCACAGCTATTAATCTATAAAAATGGCAAAAAATTATGTTTGTTGGGTGCACAACTTTTATTAGATTAGACAAAAAATATAGACAAAATTAGATTATTCTGTTTTTAGTATTTATGTTATAGCGGCAAAAGAAATAGGTAACTACTTAATCTGTGAAAATTTCAACCGTCTGACTATCACTGTTCACGAGATACAGCCTGGTGACAGACAAACGGACAGTCTTTATAATAGGGTTTCGTTTTTACACTTTGGGTACGGAACCCTAAAAATGTTTAAAAAAAAGTTGAGAGTTGTCAAGGTACACTAGGATGGAACGAAGTTTACGATATTTTTTTTATTACAATTCCTTCACTAATTAATCGATAGTAAAAAAAATCGTCGCGACACCACACTGTTCAATGCGAAATAGAAATGAAAATATCTGGCTTGCTTTCTGCAAGAGAGAGAGAGAGACAGACAGAGAAACATGCGCACGCCGCACAGCTAACAATAGCTTATTATAGCAAAAAGTGTCGTTATAGCTTTTTGTGAGATTTTTTTCCGTCTAGCCCCCTTTCACAAAAAAGGAACTTCGTTTCAATAACAATAAGAAAGTGTAAATACTTAGCTGACTGTACTCAACAAAACCCATAAAACCAGTCGGTCGCTGTCCTTTCTTTACGAAATAATCCCTATAAATAACTTAGGAATGTGCTGAGGAAAGTTGAATCGCCAGATCTACCTTAAAATGCTCAAATATTCACCAAAATGAGATAGCTGAGTTACGCAACCTCCAGAAAGAAGAGTATATTGCGAAATCTTATACCTACTTGAAAAAAACACTATAATTAAACTTATCTGGTCAAGATAAAAATTCTTATTTTTATTCTATATTTTTCAAAATTGGTGTTTGATGAAACTTCCACGTATTCATATTTTTAATGAAAAAATTTAAAAAAACATGTTCTTTTTTTAAAAGATTTTTTAATTTATTAAAAAAATAAATTAAGCGTAACCCCAAGATAAGTTTTTGACGTAAACTTAAAAATTGGATCAAAAGTGTGGACTTACTTTAATATTGCTAAGATATTCAAATATATAAAATTCTTAGGTTACAAGAAACTATACCCCAAAACAAAAATTACTAGGCCTAGTTAGCAGGTCTAAAATTAAAGAAATATTTTTTTGCAATTCACTTCCATTTGAAAAATTTAGTTGTTTTTTTAACTATTAAGCTCTAATAACTCGGTAATTTAATGAAAAATCATTACAACAAGATTATATAAATAACGTAAAATGCCGTTACGCCTAACATTTCGAAGAGGTAGGTAGAGATGCATACTTATGCATCTAGGATGTCCCGTCCGTCCGAAAATGTGAATGATAGCAGGTAAACAAAAAAAAGTCATAGAACTGGTTAGGCTACGCGGAAACTGAACCTGGTACCTCGTGCATCAAATTTAAACACCAACTAAGCTGGTCGACTACAAATAAATTAATTTGAGTGTCAATATGTAATATTAAAATAACCGCTTTTTACTAAACGCATATGTATGTTTACAAGGTACATGTACCAAAACAACATTGTGTAGAATTTTTGTCTGTCTGTCTATTTGTACCCGCTCATCTCTGAAACTGCTGGACCGATTTTGACTATCAATGGCAGACAACTAACGTAATAAGGAATGGCTTAGGCTACTTTTATTTTAAAATTTTATTTCAGGAATGTATAAAATAAATAAATTAAACAAAAACGCGTACGAAGTCTTGGGCACAGCCAGTATAATAATATAATAAGCGCGGACGATGACTTTATAGAAAATAATTAATTTTAATTTAAATAAAACCCAAAACTAAACTACACTTAAATTTAAATTTTTGTCCATCATCTAAACCAATCATAAATTTTCCATTTCAAATCAATTATTACATAAAAATAATCTAGAAATTGTTATAATTTCACTTATAATTTTATTTATATAAACTATAATTTTACATGACTATAAAAATAATATATGACTAAATAAATATATGACTATATTTTTACAACATTAAATCTGAAAAAAATGACAAGCAAAATATTAAATTTAACACGAAATTTACTGTTACATTTTTTATATTTTACTACTTTGGACGTAATTGGTTTTGAAATAAATTTATAAAATAATAAAATTCTGTGATGTTGAAGATAAGCTCGCCCTTTATTAATACAGTACATATTATCTGGAAGTAAAATTTCTGTTATATGGATTTGAGTACAATATATACATAATAAACAAAATAACAAAAATAAATAAAAAAAACTTTCGTTCCATATTATTTATTGAATATATGGATAGATATATGACGTACCAGCGACCCGCTCTGGCTTCGCACGAGTATACATGTTGCATACCTACATAAAAAACTTCCTCTTGAATCACTCTATCTATTAAAAAAACCGCATCAAAATCTGATGCTTAGTTTTAAAGATTTAAGCATACATAGGGACAGACAAAAAAGTGACTTTGTTTTATAATTTGTAATGATATATAGACTAACACTTATTTGAAATAGTTGTTATTATCTATACTAATAATAATTAATTAATCTCACAATGAAATAAAAAAAAATGTTTTATTGATTTTTAAAATATTTTTGTTTTACATATTTTCCTTAACCTTTAATTAATTTTATTTATATTTATTCCTAAGTATTTTATTTAGTTTACACAAAAATAAAAATACTTAAACTTAATTAAATTCAAAATAAATGTTGTTTTCTAATATATTATTTTTTCACATTTTTACGTACGTACGTACATACTTCCGATGTGAATTATTAAGCATAAATAAAAAATTGGATCGAGAAAAAAAAAATTACAACAATAGTAATATTTAATTAATTATTTGAAAGCTGAAATAAATATTATCTATTATTTTTTAACTTTTAATCATTCAATCATTTAATTTATCTTATAATGAAGATATGGACCGATAACGTTTAAAATAATTCATGTTTACAAAATAACCTCTCAAAGACATGAAAAAAAATTAAGCATTAAATAAAATAGCTGAAAAATATTTAGTAATGTTTTAGTGTATATTGTTATAGTTTTCATCTTTTATTTATTTTTAATACTGAGGTTTTGTGTTATTAATCTTAAATCAAGAATTAGACCAAAAAACCCCGGAAGTGGTCCCCCCCTAGCTGTATCCTTGAACATCTCTACTTAGAAATAGGACCACATATATAAGCGTTCACCTTCACTCGTCACTCAGTATTGTAGGTTTTGCATGAATCGCATACGCTTTGTGAAGTGCTTGTGTAGTGTTTGACGTTTAGTTTTTTTCTTTAGTGTTCAGGGTAAGGAATATGTTGTTTTTTTCTAAGCGTACGGACTATAGAATAAACACCGTAATGCATTATTTATTATAGTGCCTTATAAATGTCAATATATTTGCAATATGAATGTATTGGAACTGTGTTTATCTGCAGTTGTGACTACTGTAACCATGTTTCAAACGATATAAGGCAGTTTTTCCCAAATTTAAATAGATTATATGTTATACTAGCTGTGCCCGCGACATCGTCCGCGTTATTATTTAATTATTTTAATTTATACATTTCTAAAATAAAAGAAATATAAAGAATAAAAAAATAAAAGAAGAAATAATTGCCAGTTAAAATCCCGTCAAAATTGATCCAGCCGTATCAGAGATTAACGGGTACAAGCAGACAGACAAAAATTCTAAAGAATACCTACTATTTTGGTATATGTACCTTGTATTTTATACATATGCATTTAATAAAAAGCGGTTATTTTAGTATTACATTCAGACGCTCCAATTTTATTTATTTGTATAGATGGCAATATTGTAGTATTATTTAGTAGTCTTCGCACTCAGCTTCGCTCGCGTAGTAATAAACCATTATATTTTCCGTTTCCTCAAAGTGTCTCTGCTACTTTTGCCTTGCTACTTCGATTTTCAACATGTTGAACGCTGAAAACTAGATCATAATGGTTCAAGTGATAAGCAAACTCATTCTGGCTAAGAAGCATTTTAGTAATCTATCCAAATTTTGAATATACTTATTTTTATGTATATTATATACGTACACGCATAAAAAAAGTACCATCACGCCTAATATTCCCGAAGATTTAGACAGAGGTGTGCAAGTATATCCACGACTTGTAAGTACTTACTAAAACACCCACAAAAGTACTAGGGCCTATGATATGATAGGTGGCAAGCTTATCGACACTTCGGGCACATTCCAATCCCGGGCAATGTAATGCTTACTCAGAATAATCTGAAAAAGATTTAAGGAAAGTTGCCCGATCTGGGAATTGAACCCAGTACCTTACGCAGCTAACGGTCTTAACAGGTGACAGCTGTAACGTTACACCACAGTTGCACAGTACATGTAAAGATAATTATAATCAAAAGAAGTAATGATATAATATATTTGTATGTTGAAATGTTAGTACCCGCAGCCCGCAGCTTCACCCGCGTAATTTAAATTATGTCTTGTTTATAACGATAAAAGAGATATAAAAAATCGGCCAAGTGCGAGTCGTACGTACTCAAGGTACCGTATCATGTCCATCAACTTTAAAAACAGAAAAAAGCGCAAACGCACTATCGTCTGTTAACATTAATAGAATAAAATTATAAATATTTCATCTGAGCGGCGTATCATGTAACGCGATCTAAATATGCATAGCGACAGCTATTGCTTCTCGGAAAACAAAAAAGTAAAAAATTATTAACAATTAAATTAATAAAACGTTTATTTTATAATATTGCAAGAAAATCTCATTCGTTATATAGAAGTGTTTTATTAAGTTTTAGTTTTGTTATAACGGCAACAGAAATACGTATCTGTTAACATTTTTACTATCTAGCTATTGCGATGAACTAGTATCAAGATAGACAGACGGAAAGCGGAGACTCCGCTTCGCTAGTAATAGGATATCGTTTTTACCCTCTGGGTACGGTACCCTAAAAATTAGTTTATTATTTTAGTTTTTTATCTAGTACAAATAAAAATGTTTCATCTCCTATTAATCATCTTAATTAAAGCTTAGTGCGATACTTTGTTCAAAATTAAAAAACGAAGAAAAATTATAGTAGAATGACATCTATTAAAGGAAGATAATATAATAAAAATCTGTCAAGTGCGAGTCGGATTCGCGCACGAAGGGTTCCGTAGCATTATCTATTAAAACGGCAAAAAAAACACGTTTCTTTTATAAGAGCACCTCTATATAATTATTTTAGTCTATTTTTAGCATTTGTTGTTATAGCGGCAACAGAAATACATCATCAATGAAAATTTCAATTGTTTAGCTAAGACGGTTCATGTGATACAGTCTTGTGACAGACAGACGGACAACAGAGTACGGAACTCTAAAAATGAAAGTAAAAAAAATTACACCTGATTCTATGTCGGGAAGTGAGAGTTTTTTGTTTGCTGAAATCTCTGCTGGTAATGTAAAAAAAAAACGTTATTATGGAAAGTGTTCACAAAAAATACAAACAAACGAAGAATCTTGACTTATTTTTTAAAGATTATTTTATAATTGTCATGTTCATTTTTGAGCAAATTATATAACTTGACAATGCAATTACTTGATTAGAATACACTCTTGAGCTATTTATTAAAATAATCAATACAATTACATTAATAAAGAAAACAATTAAAAACCACAACATGCATAAATATTTATTCAAAATATTCAAGATACGATTTACAGAAAATGCCATGTAAATTTTCAGTCGAATTTTTAAGTAAGTAATGCAGACTGCATTACTTCCTTGTATCTATTTTCATGAGAAATTATGGGCTTTTTTAGCTACATTAGATCACTTTACTGAGCTATAGTTTCTTACAGATGCTACGAAATAACAGTTGTAGTAGAAAGTCCAACCCTCCTGTTCCATCACAACTTTTAAATTTTTTTATATTTAAAGTGTCCACCATTAATTTTTATTAAAATCAGATAAGTAATAAATAAAATATATATTATGTCAAACCACAAACGACATCATAAGGCTAACGAATTCTCAAACTTTATTGCTAGTAACGTATATCTACATATACAATCTCAATACTAGCCCATTCTACCAGAAAAAAACAATACCACGATAAAGCCTCCGAGATTGTAATCTAGATCTTTCCTTAATGACCACCAAGGCCACCACAAACCTCTTGAGAAATGAATTCTCAAGCTCTCCTCGGCTTATTGAACATCTTACCGTTTTAGATCTTTCAGACATCTCGAGGGCAAGTACAGATACGTAGAAATGTTATTAACAAAAATAAACACAAATATAAAGTCGTATTCATATCCCTAAGACGATAAGCAGTAGGTTCACACTTATGTACCCACGCTTAATCGGCGACATTAGGTCCTATGACGTGACAGGTGGCAAGTCCGTCGGCAATTCGGTTATGTTTCTCAGATAAACTGAAAAAACTCATAGAACAAGAATACTCATAACCAATATGAATACTCAAGAGTACTCCTAGAATTTTACCTGGGAATCGAACCCGGGTACAAAATAATGTTTGAATGATGGATGTATGTATTTTAAAGTGGAATTTTGTAAATCAATTTAAAGCAGAAATCTTTAACAGATTGAGTTGAAATTTTATGAACAGTTTTGATTTGGTGAACCATTCACCATACATTGTCATTCTAAATCCAACATGGCGGAAAAAGCAAGATGGCGCACAAGTTATTTTTTATGTGCTACAACGATATGGGTATCAAATAATAACTAGGAAAATAAGATGATTACACTTGAAATCCAACACAGTATGGATATCAAATCAAAGGGTAAATTTATAGTTAATAAGTAAAAAAATACAAAGTTTTTTTAAGTAAACTTTTATTTTAATACGCTTAAAAGAATAAAAAAACTTTTCTTCTAAAACTTTTACTATCAGCTTGTCACGTCACTACACAATTTAATTGCTTAAAAGCTGGTCGTGAAATTAAGCTACTTGTATTTTGCTTAGTTTGAAAAGATATAATCAGTCTTTTTCATACACCAGTTAATCTCGCGACAAGCTTTTATAATATAAATTTGTGTAGTGACGTCATAAGTTGAAAGTAAAAGTTTTAAAGTAAACAATATTTCATTTTTAGCGCATTTAAATAAAAACTCATTTATAAAGTTCCGTAGCCACCCACCAATCATCCGATCACTAAGACTCTTCCGTCCGTCTATCTGTTTGTTCGTCACCAGGCTGTACTTGATACGCCGTAATAGCTAGAAAGTTGAAATTTTCACAGGTATTGTATTTCTGTTGCCGCTATGACAACGAATATGTACTAAAAAGAGTATAAAATAAATGTTTGAAGTAAGACAGACCACGATGCATTAGTGATTTTTTTGCATTTTCTATAGTTAATGGTACGTGCGTGAGTTCGACTCGCACCTGACCGATGTTTTTATTATTTTGTTTCACTTTCAAAGTCTGGAATATCTTCAAAGACTCTTCTCTTTTAATTACTGCTGCTTGTATTTTGTAGCGATCCCTTATCATCGAAAACAATTATAAATTAATGCTTTTAAACATGCATGCAACCTACGGTTATGATTAATTATTTAATATAGATATATAAGGTGTATATGAATATATATTTTACAATTTTATTATATTCGTGGATATATTGATGAGTTATCATAAGGTTTATACTAAAACAAGTAATTAAATTCTTGACTGTTAATATATTAGTGCGTAGTCTCGTGTAGGCTTTGTACTTATGGCATGATGGGTTGTTAATTTATATTATTGATGAATGATTATTGTTAATTCGAATTTGCGGAGGTGTTGTATTCGTCAGTCATATCTTCCTTTATATTTTTGGAATATTATATTATGTTCATTTATTACGTACTATCGGTGAATTTGCACAGTCACAGTAATCTTTAGCTTATAGTATATAATTATTAATTTTAATATGTATTCATAGATGTCGCTGTACGGAAATGAATCGCGTTAAATAATATAATACTGGATTGTCTGTATGTAAAACTAACCGCTTTTAACTAAATTCATAATATGTATGCTTACAAGTTACAAGGTTCCCATATACCAAAATAATAGTTTTAGAATTTTTGTCTGCCTGTTTGTCATTCTGTCTGTCTGTCTGTTTCTACCAACCAATTTTTCCAAGACTTTCACTGGCAGACAGCTGATGATTTTACAATTTTATTTTAGAAATGTTTAAAATAAAATTCACAGGCGCAGCTAGTATATATTATATTATTATTATTTTATTAACTCTAAGGATTTAATTTAAGGCCGAATTTATGAGCAAGCGTTGAAAGTTTAGCATTTAAGATAGATTTTAATGATAAATTATTCTGAATAAAAAAATTTAGTTACATCTTTAAATTGAAATGTTTTAGACGTAGGCTAGTTTTTAACTATGTTAACTGAACTGGCTTTAGATGCCACTTCTCTTTTAGTTAAGCTTTATTTAAATAATTTAATAGATTAAGCAACAAATTATTGTCATTAATAGGTAAATTTAGGGTACGATGAGTCTGGCATATAATTGACAGCAAAATAAAGATAAATAAAATATTATTATCGACTAAGTAGTACCAGATTTTGAGGGAGATCCAAAAAGCAATGACTTTACATCACTTTAGAAGATACTTAAAATCGGGGAAAGTTGAGAAGATTTACGAAGAAGACGGACACATAGTCTTGTTGCGATTAACGTCTAAATGTTTATTATTTATTATCATTTAATAAAATATGACGAAGATTCATTATTTTTGTTATAATAATTTTATGATTATTATAATTCAAAAGCAAATATTTACTCGCTTGTACCTATTTTCCTTAACAAAGAGTAGTTTGGTACCGGCGCGCAGACCGAGCATTATGAAATGGTCCCACGAGATAAAATTGTTTGGCTTTAGACAATTTTAAAGTTCAATTATTTTATATTTATTACTAAAATACTTTTGACTTTAGCATAATAAAAATAAATTTCCGCATGAATGGATCTTCCTATTTTCCGGTTAATTTTTTATGGTTTCGTATCCAAAAGGAAAAAATGAAAAAAGGTATCTCTACCACTAAGACTCCGTTGTTCGTCCGTATGTATGTATGTATGTCTGTCTGTCACCAGGCTGTATCTCATGAACCGTGATAGTTATAGACAGATGAAACTTTCATAGCAACCTTTATTTAGTGTATAGCTCATGTATTTTAAAGAATATCTGCTGTTTACATATTTTAACGTCCACTAATTAATAATTATACCACGATCTAAATATGCATTACGACAGTTATTGGTTGTTAGGAAAAAACTTTTTGCAATAAACCATG
Source organism: Lasaia peninsularis (assembly GCA_018236625.1). Lineage (NCBI taxonomy): Eukaryota > Metazoa > Arthropoda > Insecta > Lepidoptera > Riodinidae > Lasaia > Lasaia peninsularis. Next base: position 129 of record DVZL01008265.1, on the reverse strand, counting down.
TATGGGAGTCCCCTTAAATATATACTTTATTTTTACACTAAAAATAGAATAAAATAAATATATAACATGTAGCCCCGTAAAACAATCCAAGTTTTTTCACCGTTTTTTTAGATAACGGTACGGAACCCT
>DVZL01008264.1:0-10334 GCA_018236625.1 Lasaia peninsularis | reverse complement strand
CAGGTACGGTTTGACAACATGATTATTATTAATTTTTTTACCAGTCAAGGAGTTTTGTAAAGATCGAAACAAAAAGTAATCAGATGGTGCAAGGTCAAGGATTATGGTGATCCAACCAAGCTCCAATAATTTTTGCCGGGTTAAGATGTGTGTGACCTTAAAACACGATTGAAATGACATTTTCTGAAAACATAACCAAGCTAGATCGATTTTATTTTTAGAAAACTAAATATAACTGTACTAAATATGATATAACTAAATTTTTGATACTTTTGCAATAATTTGCATTTTGTTCAAAACATATATCTTGATAGTGACGCATTTATTTTCGAGTCGTAGGATTAATTAAACGTAATTGGTGATAATCGAAATCCGAAACTCTTACGCCATGTGTAATTAACACTAATAGTATTTGGGATTGAAGTACTCGATTAACGCCATCCACCAACCGCGAGGGCCGGGTTCGATTTCCAACGGAAACAGGCATTTGAAAGAACATAATATAATATGTATGTTTGTATTTCTGGGTCTGAGTGTTTATTAACTTTATTCTAGTATCTATATAAGTAATTCTATGTTGATGAACACCCATAACACGAGCAGGTTATTTATTTACTTTAGAGTTAGGTCGAACTAAATTTTTAGGCAATGTTATTACTATTATAATGGAAAGATAAAAACGAAATTGTATTAGTGGATGAAATTTTTTTTGGACATTGTTAACTAGGCCTTAAGTTTTGACATTCAAAAAATGTATACTTATTTTGAAAAAAAAAATGAGAATGATTATGACCTATTTCATATCTACCAATCAAAAATAAAATACTTAAGATATTTGTGGTACAAACGCTTGGTCTCCGCAAAGTCATCGCTCGTGGACTGCATTCGTAAATTCGTAATATTGAGATCGGAGAAAGAGTCGGTTTGAAAATGAGACAGGACATGCTCCGATGGTTCGGTCAAAGTGAAAAGAGTGATAGAAGATTGACAAAACAGAGGTGACTGTAGGTTCCCGGGGAGACCTTGGTTGATATTCCACGACCAAAAAGCTTGAGTATTGTCCGAGGGCGGTGTCAAAAGTCTCCAAAAACGGTGTGTTTGTATAAAAAGTTTAATAAATAAGGAGAAAGCTAGGTAAGTACGTAGAAATGGTGACTCGTCTCAAGGCACTTGGGGTGAAGATAGATGTTATGTATGTATATGTTGCACAAAACATTCAAAAGAGTCGGTTGAGCCGTTTCAATTTTTTTACCGACAAACAAACATGGCTGCATTATTAAGAATTAACTTTTTATTCTAAAATTATAAACTCATTAGTGGAAAACACAAAATTAATTAAATTACAAAAACCAGAGCCTCATTTGTTTGTGTTCAAAGGCTTTTAATTACGTATTCATTTCATTTTTTACAAAGAACGGATCAGATGCTTCTGTAAAATATAATTTTGATGCGAAAAAAATGAATACAATTCGAATTAACAAAAATTTTAATTAATCCTGAGTTAACAAAAATTTTAATTAATAAGTATAATTACAAAACTATTTATTGAACCAAGATTAAAAAAAAATAAGTTCCTATTATATTTTTATAGGATTGAACAAGAACATGGGTCTCCTGATAGTAAGAGATAATCGTGGCCATTAGACACAATAGACGTTATAGTTACGAAGTAAAGCTACGGTTAAAATAATTTTGTTTTTATGTTTCCATTACAATAATAATATCTCATGAGATTTTCATTAAGTAATACTATTTGCTCGTTTGCCTCCCTTTTTCATGAAATAAAGTAAACACAATTTTTAATAATTATTAAGTGTCCTCCCTCGACTCTATAAATCTCTTCTCTCTTTCTCTTTCATTTCTTTTGTTGAAAGAATTAAGAAGTATATTTTCATTGTATTTCGCTTTCATATATAAAACACTCACTCAACCATTGTTGTTGGCATAGAAAATATTTTATTTTATTATCATTAGCGAAGAGATCTTGATTCAGTTTGGTTGTGGTCCGTATTCCTTTCTTTATTGGATTATAAACATCAAACATGGATTCACGAATAATTTTACGACATCGTGTTACGCAAGTCAGAATTTGAATCTTGCATGAAATGTTAGTGTTTATAATATCAGTAGAAATATTTATACTTATACTGATCTATATAATTCTATATAATTCTAAAATTGACCACCAGATTGGAAAGCGGCCACTCACTGAGAAGATCCGGCGAAAGAAACTCAGCGGATTGTCTTTTTTCTTATATATTATACAACAATAGAGATTTAAGAATGAGCAATCAATCTAAAGCATTTTGGTCATCTACATATTCTGCAATATTATAATATCTTAAACCTTTAAATGAGCAATTCTTGTACATAATATATCTCAACGATCCGGCAACAGCTCCAACAATTTTCTTAAAATTTTGTATTTAGGACGTTTCTGAGGCGATAATTTGATGTAGTTCGGTTTTATTTCCAGAAAATGACGTTTTACCTTGGATAAAACCTCATGAAATTTCTTTAAATACCAAGCTAAATTTCACTACCATTTACGAAGTTTCTTTAGCTCAGTCGGGAAATCGAGTGCCTTAAAGCAGGAAACCCGGGTTCAGATCTCGGTCCGATTGTTTCTTTAATTTTTTTCTTTGTTTATACAATTCATATTTCATCAGTAAGTAATTTGCATAGTTATAAGTAAATATTCTTCCAGTAAAACATGATGTACTTACTAAAAAATACACCGAGCAAAGTTCGGTCATCCAGGTACTTTATTTAATCTGCTAGATCTGCTAATCTGCTGCAAACGTTTCTCTGGCTACACCGTTGGAGGTATGGGCGTAACGATATTAACTTATTTCTATTTACAAAACAAATGAAAGTTGCCTTCATAAAAAGTAAATAAATCATGTGTATGGTCAATTTACTCTGGCCATAGGGAAATTATACACGTTTCTGTAAAAGTAGGTATTACACGTATCAAGTTAATGGACCGTATGATAGGGTCTTAACAATGAGTAGCTTTATATCTTGAACAGACTCTTTTCGTACATACTTAGTTTTTATTGAAATCATGTTTTTGGGTTCCGTAGCCAAGGGGTAAAGACGAAACCCTATTACTAAGACTTCGCTGTCTGTCTATCTGTTTGACTGTCACCGGGCTGTATCTATTAAACCGAGATAGCTAGACAGTTGAAATTTTCACAGATAATGTATTGCTGTTGTTATATAACATCCCGACCACAGACCGTGACGCACCTACAATAGCTATGGTTTGTTTATGCCACGGCTGTCTCATAACATCAGGAGACCCGTGTGCAAGGTCTCCGTCTTATCCCATAAAAAACCTGTACTGAAAACAGAATAAGATAAAAATATAAATGGTGCTCCCATACAAAAAACTTGATTTTTTGCCGTTTTTGTAAATAATGGAACGGAACCCATCGTGCGCGACTCTGACTCGCACTTGACGGATTTTAATATATAAAGATTAAAAGCAAAATATTATGTTTAAACGTCGCGAGAGACCGCGCAAATAGACTGATGTTTCCTTTACATTGCTTTATTGATCCCCTAATTGCTTCATATCATTATATTAAACAAGTAATGAACGGCTGACGTTTTATATTGTTCAACAGTGACTGAATTAACTGACTTGGTGGGAGCATCTGTCCGGAATATAATTTACAAGGAAGTGAATGCTATTGTAGCATAGATGTAAAACTTTATGACACAGATTACCAAGAAACTTAAAGGTACTGACACACGTGCTCATTACTAGCACGGAAGCATGCTTTCAATGAGCAAGTGCTCATTAGTAGCATGTGTGACACAACATCGCTAGTAATGAGTATGTTACGTTAGTTAGCAATTAGTATACGCTCGTTTTAAGCATGCAAATAAGCATGCAATTGCTTTTAAATTGCAATTAAAATGCATATTTCAGCACGTGTGCCAAAACCTTAACTTTCAAAGGTTTTATTGGTCGTATTTGTGTGTATGATCCAAATCTTCTGGGATCTTTACGTTTTTACACTTACCTAGCCCAGGCATTATACTCTTAGTGTGTTGACCTAAAAAAAAGTCTTAGAAGATTAATCTCTAAATAATGTGAGTGGAACCACGGGGCACAGTTTGTATAGATCTCGTCACTCTTGACTGATCGAGATTACCCCAAATACAAATGCGTTTAATTTATCTTCCAAGTTGTTCAGAGAATATTGCCCTTACAGTGATTAATGAGGTCCTGCTAGTCAACAAACTAAATATTCTGAAAATATTACTGTCAATATTTAAATCAATCAATCAAAACACAAACATAATATGTTAACGAAAAGTCTCTTTCGCGATAGGCGGAAAGAGGTTAGAATCAAGAGTCTCCGAAACCGGCGCGGCGTGTTTGTATAAAGAGAATGATGAATGATGAATAAACTAGGCAAGTAAGTTAGAATCTTGACACCTTGTAGTATGTCCTCTCTACCACCCACTTAAGGGATTCAGCGTGAGGATATGTATGTATGTATTTTTATGGGATAAGGAAGCGAACAGGGACACACAGTGAAAGGTGTGGAAGAAAATCACACAAAATGGAACACGACAGTGTCATTATGGTGGTAGGAAAAGTAAGGCGGTGGATCTCTACCCTGGCGAGTTGCTGCACAGCTCCACCAGTGGTCTTCTTGGCTATGATTTTATTAACCTATCCTCGCCTATTACGAGCTGCCTGGTAGGAAGGCAAATGTTTATTCTAAACAGAGGATCCGGATCAATACGGGGAACAGTTGGAGAAGAATTTGAATTTATTCAATTGAATATTCGTAATTTACAGACAGTACGCGGGCAGTATTAAAATTTACCGCCCGCCATTTGCCAACTCGTATTGTTCGCGTGGACCCTAATGTGTTTTATGACATATATTTTGTGAAATAAGAAAACAATACGTTCGTAAAAGAGATTTTCTTGTCTGAAAAGATCTCCATAATAATGATTCTGACATACGCAGTATATTTATATGATCACGGCTTTTAGGTAATCCTGCCCGAAGGGAAGATTTGTTTATTTTACTTTTATGCAGAGCCGCCGCAAACGTAATGTTATTAAGAAAATGTTGGATAAAAAAATTAAGCATGGTGTTAATTCTGCTTTGTTTCGTGTAAAACTACTTTTATTTTTTTATATATCAAACACAAATCTTAATAAATAAAAAATATAGACTATACCAGAACATAGGTCTGTAAAAATTTTAGCAGTCTAATGAAATGAAATTTATTTATTTGCAGAATATGTGTGTTAAAAGTTGTTACAAAAAAAAAGTGTTTAATTATACTAACATATTCTATAACAATGTGGTGTGCAAATATTTTAACACATAATTTATTTATTAATCAATTTATTATTACTATTATATTAGTTATATTAAACAACATATTATATAGTAGTTATTTTATTATGTATAGAAAAACATTATTTTACACGACTTATTTGAACCCTATCTACCATGAACTACCACCGTTTCCAAGCCTAGCCAGTCAGGAGAAGAAACAGCAAAACAAACTCCCCGGCAACCATGACTTCTGTAATCAAATCAAATTCAAATTGTAATAATTATATGTATTTATTACTTAATTTTATCTTCAAAAAAATCATTCAAATAACTCAAATACCTTCTTACGAAATCTTTTAAGCGGAAGTGATTTAAGATCTAGCGATTACAGTTCATGAGATACGGTCTGATGACAAACAGACAGAAAGACAAACGGACGGACAGGGAAGTCGTAGTAATAGGGTTCCGTTTTATCACTATATGGGTACGGAACCTCAAAAAGGCTATATAGCATCACGTAACTACTTATAGAAGCGGGATTAGTATCCCTACTAATATTAGTAACGGTCTGTCTGTTACGTTTTCACTTTATTTTTTTTAATTTGGCTAAATTGTGTACAGAGATAAAGTTGACCTTGACGAAGAATATAAGATCCTACTTTTTTAACCGACTACATTAAAAAGAGAGTATGTTTTACGTAATAATTATTAAATTATTGTCGATAGTACATCGATACTCTCTGCCTACTCCGCAGGGAACCTGGCGTGAAGCTATATATGTAATATTATCTGTGTTATTAAAATAATTCACGCAGGCTAAGCCGCGGGCGGAAAGCTAGTAAAAATATAACGTTACTATGCATGAAGCCAGTTATAGTAAAGAGGCACCTTGGATATTAAAGTGGGGTTTTAATCGGTAGAAATAAGCCGTAACTTGCTGGCATCGTTCCCCAAATAGCAAATAGTATCCATGAGGATTCCCACTATAAAAAGGGGCCACCAATGAGTCTCTTAACTCCGGTGAAGTTGTAAGTTAGTCCGTAACAAAAAAAACAAAAAAGTCTCTTAACTCATTTTACCACCGAGTCCATAGTCAGTTGGTATTTGGCTGATTAGTTCACCGATGTTAGGTTTTTGAAATTGAATTTTGTTTGCAAACCGAGCTTTTAGGAGCCATTAGGTCCACTCACTGGCTTTATATATTCGTCGGTCAACACGTCGTGTTTTTTAACTGCATTAAATTCTAAATTATAATATTGGTGTCCTACAATAAAAGATATTATAAAAAAACCTACGTGATCGAGTGAGTTGGTATCTGACTTTGACGCACGAGATCTCGGGATCGAATCCCTGGTAGAATTTCTTGTGGTCGATATGACAGAAATGCTACCTGTCGCATCATGGGACTTAATATCTTCGGCTACTGGGCTTACGATTCTGGCATTACGATTTTATTTATTTATTTTATAAAAAACAATAAGATGTAAAAATACAATTTTATTGAATAAAACATCACAATAACATTTTAAAGGTTTTGCTTGCCAACAAATTGAAATAAAAAAGTACCTTCACACCTATTATCTCCGAAGGGGTAGGCAGATGTGTGCTAGTATATCCTCAACTCGTAAGTCGAGTATCTAGATATACTAGAACACCCACGATTAGCCAAGGCCCATAATATGATAGGTGGCAAGCCTGTCGCCACTTCGGGGACATTTTATCCACGGGCAATGTAATGTTTACTCAGAATAATCTTAAAGGCATTTTTTTAAAATCCCGATCTAGGAATTAAGCCCGGGTCCTTACGCGGCTAATGGTCTTAACAGGCGATAGCCATACCGTTACACAGAAGCTGTCTGTCTGAGGCGGAAATTATAATTAAAATATTATACAAAAATCAACACTGTGACAATCCAACAAACGATGCGTATCACAATGGCGGAAGAGAGTAGCATTGGCGCAGAATGTTATGTGGTTAGATTGCGTTGTCTACCTCATTGTAGAAGTCTCTGCATAAAACGCCTGGGGTGTAATAATTTTGGAGGACTTAAAAATGGCGGATTCGGTTACTTGAGCATCCACTTGGGCTAATAAGCGTTCCAACCTCTTAAGATAAAAGGAAAATATATAAAATGTTCGAGGAGGAAATATTTAAGCTATTTCGTATGAAAGTATGCCAAAGATATTAATTTTTAAATTTATATTACACATTCTTAACCACATATTAAAGGTTTGTTATTCAGCGATCCCTGAAATGGATTCCGTAAAATTATTGTATGCCATTACATCAAAAATTCAAAAAATATGTTGTTGTCTAGTTCATATCCCTCGAAGAGGTACATATGCACCCACGATTGGATGACGATATTAGATCTCATGATGTCAAAATAAAAAAAATCGGATATCAATTACAAAATTAAGTTAAATAAAAGCTTAAAAAAAATAAGAGTCAAGTCACAAGTGCGAGTTGGACACTCGCATGTAGGGTTCGATATACAGTATAAGAAAGTTCATGTATGGGTTATGTATACAAATAAATAAAATTGGAGTGTCTATATGTAATATTAAAATAACTGCTTATTACTAAATGCCTATGTATGTTTACAAGGTACATGTACCAAAACAGTATCTTTTTTAGAATTTCTGTCTGTCTGTACCCGCTAATCTCTAGAAAAGGGCTGGATGGCTTAATTTAAGAAGGAACAGCTTAAGCTACTTTTATTTTAGAATTTTATTTTAAAAATGTTTAAAATAAAATAATTTAATAAAATCGCGGACGAAGTCGCTGGCGCAGCAGCACAGCATCTATATAAATGTCAAACGTTTGTTGTATGTGGTTTATTTAATATTTGTTATAGTGGATCATCCAATATCGGGTTAGATTTTATGTTTAGACAACCTTTGCATAATATTTCGTTGACTTTTGTTCCACACCATAAGGTTGCCTGGAAGAGATCGCTGACTTGGCGATAAGGCCGCCTTTGTGTATCATTTAGTCTTAAAGTTTTATTTTGTATGTTTGTATCTTTGTGTTTTTTGGTGCACAATAAAGAGTTATTCTATTCTCTATGAAAATTTTAACTATTTAGCCAACACGGTTCACAAGACACACAGACAGATTGTCAACGGAGTTTTACACAGTGGGTACGAAACAGTAAAAAAGCCAAGTTTATCAGAAATGTCTTCCCAAGCTACTGGATATTAATTAAAATCTCTGAAGCACTCTGTTTGAAATGTCGCTAAGATCTAAGCTCAAGATTAATTGGTGTTTACGAAGCGTCCTCTTCCAGTGGGAACATACACTAACAGACGTGATCAATTATTCCCTACGTGCCAACTAAATACAAGTCATGTGACGTAAGAGATCCTTACTAGTAGTCTCGTAAATGGAAAAGCGTATGTATGTTTAATACTCTATTATGCATAAACTACTGAACAGATTTTCACTAAAATTTTACCAAAATGTAGCTTATACATCAAAATAATATCTTATATATAAAATTCTCGTGTCACAATGTTCATTCCCGTACTCCTCCGAAACGGCTAGACCGATTTTTATGATATTTTGTGAGCATATTGAGTAGGTCTGAAAATCGGCCAACATCTATTTTTTATACCCCTAAGTGCAGGCAATACGAAATTCGCCGGGGCAGTTAGTATTTGATTGTATTTAATCACTGTCACTTGGTGAGATTTCCCCATATTTTAAATGAAAAAATACAAAACAGTAAACAGTCTTTCACATATTACGTTCACATGAAAGCTATTTTTGAAATAGCTAAAATATTAGTTAATGATAATTTCAATTTATCTAATAAACGTTAATTTACCTGGAATTCGATTCGTGCCCAATATGGTGACGACTTGCTACCTGTCACTTCATCAGTTCTAATATCGTTGGCTAATTGTGAATGCTCTGCTTATCCTTTCTAGGATATGGGCATGACGGTAATATTAATTATTTTATTTCACATTCCCATTTAAAATATTAGTAGCGATTGGTGGGAAAATAAAATAGTTAATACATGCAAAGTAGCTGGAGTAAACTAGATATTCCTATTATTACTTTTTGGCACAAACTCAAGAAACTTCTTAGTGACAATTGCCTTTTATCTGCATTGTCTTCTTTTGCATATCTTTTATAATTAAGAAAAGTCAAAAATTAAAAGACATTTTTCTGTAGGTCTATTTTTATGTTTTGTATGTTTTTATGCAATTATTCGTTCACTTGATTTGATCAAGTGAGTCAACGAGTACTTTGAAGGATGTTCTTATATCAATTTTATAGCAATTAGGCCAACGCTTATTTAAATAAAAAAAAAACTATTTGTTTAGAAGGAAAAATATAAATCTTCCTGGATCTTTCTCAGGCCTTTGACTCTATTTCTATAGAGATTTTTTTAAATGTAAGATTTGAAAAATTGGTGTCAGAGGAATCGTATTGGAATGGTTTCGTTCTTATATACACGACAGAAGACAGTGCATACGTGTTGGGTCCTTAATGAGTAAAGAACTTCTTGTGTTGTTTGGAGTACCGCAAGGAAGTATACTAGGTCAATCTTTGTTCCTGATCTACATTAACGATCTCTTACTCCATAGCATACCTTGCGCTACAATAGTATGCTATGCTGATGATACGGCGATAATTTTTCATGGAAAGACATATCAGAGACTAGTTTGTAAATAATTAGCAGTTGGTTAAAAGAAAAACTCCTTTCCCTTAATATTAAAAAAAAACAAGTATATCGTGTTTTGCAAGTCCAGTGGTAAAAAAAAAGTTTCAATACATAATATTATGTATATATAATATCATAAATGTAGAATCTCGCCCATATTTTCGTGTGAGACGCTAGTACAATCATATAGTCACTTTTGATTCTACATTGTCTTTTGATGCACGCGTTTAGAATAAAACGTGTTAAAAGCACAATCTATACTACTCTAATATTATAAAGAGGAAAAGTTTGTTTGTTTGTTTGTTTGGTTGTAATGAATAGGCTCCGAAACTACTGGACCG
>DVZL01008263.1:0-10335 GCA_018236625.1 Lasaia peninsularis | reverse complement strand
TATGTACGCGTTTTGACCCGTTTAATTTAAATATTAATGCTCTGAAGAGTCAAGCCGATTGGAAAGAGCCCGGATGTTGGTTGCGGTCAAATGGAAGGAGCTGGTACGGGGGAGCCCTTGCCCAGAGGTAAGCACAGTACTCCATGTGCGGCCGAATTTGCGCTTTGCAAAGCTGCAAACGATGTGTCAGCTTGAAGTACTGTCTCGCCTTGCTAAGCACACCAAGCTTTTTAGAGACTATTTTAGCCTTCCCTTTCAGATGACCACGAAAATGAACGTCACTCGAAACGTCGTCGCCAAGAATCCCAATACTGGCTGAGGCAGTTAGGGAAACGTTCTCAAATCGAGGTGATACGGCAAAGGGGGACTTTTTAGCGGAAAACGGCATACTTATGTCTTCTTTTTATGAAAATAACATACTACATCAATATCAAATTTAAACAGTAGGAATATATAATGATTATTTAAAATGTTCCTATCAGATCAACTAAATAGTTGATTCATTGGGAATAAAAAATAGTTGATCCGTATTGGTTGATCCGTTTAGTTGATCGGACTGGCTGTAGGGGAATTTACGCGCTAGTGACACACAAGCTATCGACATAATATTGTCGATATTTCATTTCTAAATCAATATCAGTCTATTTAACAAGTAACGTTAATTTGTAAATGATAAAAATAAGATGTTGTGTACATATCGTAATTTCATTTATAAAAAAATGTAATAATATCGAAGTTTTGCATATACTATAAAAAAATGTTTGGCTGTATACATGATGTCTTTGTCTGGCTCATGAAAAATAAAACTATCAGTCAACTTTGGTAAATAAACAAACAAATGACGAGAACAAAGGAAATAAATAAAATTAAAAAATAATAAAACAAAGTATACACTACGACAGACAAGGCAGCATGGCCAAAAGTCTTACCCTGTTCGATAGGAACGAAAGGAGGAGAAAAAAAAAAATTAAAAAGTGAGGAGACCCTTTCCCGCCACTTTTCATTAGCTTTTGGGTCCTCCAAAAATCAAAGTGGATGAATACCATGAAGAAATTCGGTAAGTATTAGTTTTAGTGTAGCTTGCAATAGCACAAAATTGGTTTAAAAGTTTTTGTACGTTTGGGTCTAAAATATGTTCAATTATTTTGTTACGCTGTTTCACTTTTTTGTGTATTAATGTCATAAACATTCCTAGCACAATATTTTTTCTAAATGACAATCATTTTCTAGCTATATTTTTAAAAATTATTCAAAATATACACCATATAATATGTAATTGATGCGCAGCTATCTTACCAGAATCTACTGACTTGTAGGTACAAATCTACAGACTTGAACCCTTCAGCACGGAACAATACATTACATACATACATATTGAGATAATAATAATTGGTTATTTAGAAAAAGTAGTAAACTGTAGGTAGCTTATTTGTTTTAGTTTATAGTACTATGTTTAATTTATATTATGTTTAATTTTTTCTACTAAATTAGCTATTATCAGCCAATATACATACACTACCCACTTTTCTTCATTTTAAATGTAAGTAATAAAAAACGTAATATAATTAAAACTCCAAGGATAGTTAATTGCTTTATTTCCCAAAGAAAATAATCTCAAAAATAATGCACTTTTCATCACAGGGCGTTAGCGCCAAGTTATAAACAAAATAATTATAACATACACACAAACTTAAATATTTTATATCTAACCAGACACAACCACGTTCGATCACACATGCGATGGTTACACCAGGATTTTCTGTATATATTTTACAACTATATAAAAAAATGGCGAGAATATCGCATGTGTAAACGCACGCTAAGAACCTCCAAGGAAATGCCGGTGACAGTAAACTAGAGAACTTACTATTTACCCGAGAAGTGTACACAACTTAACGTAATTTGTACAGATAAACATTTACACATAAATTATTACACCTACATATAAACCTAAGGAGAATCTTTCGAGAATTAGAGTTACATATAAAATCTTCGACCCTTTTTATATGCTAAGATAATACACTTGTTTAAAAAAGTTCTAATATACCTACATTTTACTGCATTTACCTTCCTTATCCCAGATTCTATATTATGTTATAGATTTCCCCATTATTCTATGTTAAAGAATGTGTACTACACTCACAAAATAATGTTCAGGTTAAGCCACGAAAAATACAACATTAAAATTAAGACTAAGGAGAGAGCTTCAAAGAATTATGATTCCACACACGGGACAAGGCAACAGATAATAATTATTATAAAATCATTAAAAATATAATTTCTGTTATCTATTATTCACACATGCTATTAATATAACATATTTTTAAAATGAGAAAAAGGATAAGCCTATTGAATTTTTTTTATGCAGCGTATCTCCTGGTGACGTTACAATACGGAAATAGTACTAAGTTTTTTCCTTAGCTCATTAATATAGCAATTTTTACGGCCTATTAAGCCAATGTCAAGTGCGAGTCATTGTGTGATTTATTCAAAGATTGACAAATCAAAAATTTTAGTAAAATTGTACGTGTGTGAACACATGTTTATAAGTAAATAAGAGAGTATATGCATTACGTAGGTTTTCCATCCATTTTTGAATTTGAAATCCATATTTGAATAAATTAAAATATTTAGTAGTGATTGTGATAAGTCAGTGTTTTAATTTAGGAACTAAGGGTTTTTTATACAAAACATAATTATCTATAAACACTACACATAAAATACGACATTTAAAAATTAATTTAAATATTATCACATGTAATATTATTTATCATAGCCAGAATTTTCGTCATACAAATATGGTAAAAAATTTAAAATAAGAATGTTAGAATAATATTCGCTAGTACATATTACATGTGATCAATATATTACTGCATATCTATATATGCGTGTATTTTTAAATAAATATAAAAGTAACTTACTGTTATATAACTAACTACATTGTGATTTTCAATACATTTAATGTTGATATACTAAGATACATGTAAGTAAGGTTGCCATCAATCCGTTTAAAAATTAAATTCAAAATATTTCCTGGTTTTCATTGAGAATTTAAACACCAACGTGAATAAACAAGTTCAAAGACCTAGCAGCGAAGATGACGTATTACTACTACACTATATACGTTTTAAAATCTTCATGATTAATCGTTTACACAAACCCATACCGCGATATTAAAAAATCAAATATCTTCCTAAATAATAGTGTCGTTTAAAAGGATCTTAAATACTTCAAAAAAGGATAGAAATTATAATTGTAAACAAACAAATAAACAAAAAATCTAAAGTACTTTTCATTTGATTTTTTTCTCTGGAACTATCGGATGGGTCGGATTTGAAAAAATAGTTTTTTACTTTATAGATCATTTGTTAAATAATGTTAAAATCATTATTAAGTGAACGAAAATGATGGCAACCCTAGTAAAATCGGAGCTTTGCATGTCTCTTAACACAAAAAATCCTTAACCATAAAACCTTTAGCGTCTCAACTATCACAAAGTGAGCTTATAGCTCAAAATTACTAATGATATCACTTTTACTACATCCCATATAATTAAATATATAAGTAGCTGTAAAGCCGGCAAAATATTTGAAAGTAAATTATTGGAGTGTCTTCGGTACAAATACCTAAATAGCACTGAACAAGCGATAGTTGGAAGTGGTACAAATCGATTATTAAACTAATATTTAAACAATGATCAAGTTAACTTAAGATCAAACTGCTTGTCGACAGACTATACACTGTAAAGTCATAGTTCTTTGGATTACAAATATATAAGTATTTTATTTACCTACAGTATCACATGTATAAAATGCGTCACTCCCGACTTTTGCGCCGATTCCAAAAACTGCGATCGGGAGTTCTAAGTCTAATTGCTGGTTGGCGGACAACTGGTCACAATTAGTAGTCATTAATTATAATACTCAATATCAATCTCAACCAATAAGAAATAACGCAAGACTTGATCGTTCGATGCAAAAGCACTATACACTGGTGCGATATTCGTAACCTTTGATCAATTTTTTGTAGCTTTAATTTCAAATATGTGAACGCGATAACGTCCTAGTAATATACGCTACTGACGCCCAAATCTGATTTAAAAACTGAAAATTTATTATATTAACGGAATAGTGTTAACTTTTAAAACAGAATGCAGAACTATCAACCGTTCGGCCTGTGATTCGTATCACTATATATTAGCAACTGGTGGCTGGTAGCGGTGATACAGCGAGGGTACTCAATGCGCGAGCAGGTCAGAGACGTGGTCGGCGATGGTGGCGGCGGAGGCTCCGGCGAGGATGGAGCGGTGGTTGCCGGGCAACCGCCGGGTCTTGAGCGGGCCCGCGCACACCGCCGCCAGGCCGTAATCCTCGCCCATGGACAAGAAGTTGTCACTGGCGGTGAACAGCGTGACGGGCGCCCGCAGCTTGCCGCCCGGGCGGTAGGAGTCCCCGAGCACCAGCTTGCGGTAGAACAGCTCGGCGGCAGTGGCCAGGTCCGCGGCGCTGTGCTCGGTGTCCGCCAGCACCTGCACCGTGCGGGACACGCGCGCCTGCCAGCTGCCCAGTCGCTCGAGCTCCGCCGCCAGCTGTGGGACACCGTATATACAATTATACAACTGATTCGACGTGCCCTTGGGGAACGAATAAACTTCACTTGATATCCATTATGTTAACTGAAACTTTAAAACTATTTGTGTCAGCGCTGTGCAATATCTTATCCACTCTCGATTTATATAGTTACCATTTATGTCTTTGATTTGCTGTGTCCAAAGTTGTAAATTTTGTAGTTCCTGAGGAAGGTATTTTTCGTTATGTGATAAGAAATCAAACATGCTCACGGCTCTCGTAGTAGTGAGTCTCTTAACGTAGCCTATAGTTGTTGGTGCGTTAGTGTTCTGTGGCCAGGCTTGTTAGTCCTGATGTCTATATCAGTTCAATCTAAGAATTACCTTATTCCACGGTGACAAATACGCGACACACAGTCGATATTTCGAGTACGTTAACTAACGGAACCAAACACTATACAAAACCTCTTTTTTTAAATTTATGTACTAGAGTACATAAATTAAAAAAAAGAGGTTTTGTATAGTATAGACGTTTATAGACGTTTTGTTATATTTTATTTTCGTTAATTATTTGATTGTATGTTTTCTGCATTACATATTTTGAAACAGAGCCGAATAAAAATTTAACAGGTCTGAGCAATGAGTAAATAAATTAAATAAAAGAATATGTTTATGTTATTTGTAATAGGATAGTACAATAGAATACCTTGGCAATGTCGATTTCCTTAAACAGTTGTGCGAAGTACGCGAGCGAGTCGGCTTCGTCAGTGTGCTCGGAGCGCGCGGCACGTTTCTTGGTACTTTGCATCGTATGGGTGGCGACATAAGCCGGAGACCCGTCCACCAACACCAGCTGGGTCGCGCAACCCGCCTGCAAATACACCATTATTACATTTAAGAGGGTTAAGTATAAGAATGGTAAAAAAAGTTAATGAGTACCTTGATTTTAAGGTATTATTTGGGGATCTATGACACTGTAAGACGACGTACCTGTTCCAGTTGCAAGGCCATTTCGAAGGCGACGGCGGCCCCGAAGGAATACCCGAGCAGCAGGTAGGGCGGCAGCGGCTGTGTGGCCCGCACCTGCGCCACGTAGTGCCGCGCCAGCGCTGCCATGTCCTGCAGCGGAGTCCCCGCCTCACACTGCAGGCCCCACACGGGTGCACGCACGGCCATCGCCACGCCGCGTAGCACGTCCACGACGCCCTCTATGGGGTGCACCATGAACACGCCGGGGCCGGATTCGCCCGCACTCGGTAAACGCAACAGCCCCCACGACGGTACTAGTGTACTGCTCTTATTCAAGAAGGAATATGCATTTTTTTTAAACAATACTTCAAGTAATTATATAACTGAAAAAATACAACACTTCCAAAATAGTGATAAATAATCTAAAAAAAAAGTTATCCAACTATCATAATTATCGGATGATTTCAACACCGTCATTTTAGCGTGACGTCACCGTCCATCGAGAAGTAAGAACAATAATTTGTCAACGACGTGAACGATGTTCACTATGTATATTATAAATATTGTATTGTCATTGTGTGCAAAAATTTTCATATTATGCCCAAAATAAGGATATCAATTGACATAGCGTTGACATTAGACCGTGACGTCACGTCCTGGTGTTGCGTTTTATAAATTTGCGAAAATATATATAAATTTTCAAAAATACTACCTACTTTTCAAAAATTAATTTTATTAATAAAAACTTGAATGTTGGCAAAAATATTTATGTGTGCATAATATTTCTTTAGCAATAAAGATTACACGTCATTTTTTTGAGCCATATTTAAAAATCATATTATACATATTCCCTATTCCGCTAATATTTTTATAGATGCCTCCGCTGCATTGACTTCCCGCACCACCTTGGGCTTCGGCACTTTACAAACGCCTCCCGCGAGCTCCCGTAGCCGCGCAAACGTCAGAACCCTGATCTCCTGCACACCCAGCACTATGTCGTAGCCGCGCTCAAGGGTCTGTTTGATCTCGGCTCCCATGAGTGAGTCCATGCCCAGTTCCACCAATTTCGCCGAGTCCAACACTTTGCTTGTGTCTTTGATGCCTATAAATAACGTCGTCATTAATGACATTGGAACATTACAGTAGTATTTTATATTGAAATCGCAAGCAATCTGACTCCAATAAGTATCAGAATTCGATTGGTCAACAAATTTCTTGTATAGCGACCACCAACTTAATTGAGCTTAGTTCATTAAGTGGACGCAGGCAACAGTGTAGCGTCAAAAGTAGTGACAGAAGGGGGATAGGCCCCATGTAAAGCTGTGATCAGGGATTAAAATAAAAATGTGACTACTACTAGTAACTTAGTAGTGGGAGTTTGAAGACGACACAGTGCGTGTGCGTCAGCCGTTCCATACAGGAAGCCGTAGCCAGGCCAGTCCCACTCACCCAGTATGTAGGCGACGGCGTGCACGAGGTCCTGCGTGGGCTGCGACTGTGTGGGTCGCTTGTCGGCGAGCACCATGGACGAGACCACGGCGTGCGGGCGGACCAGCAGCGCGTCCAGCGCCTCCATACACGACGAGATACGTTGCGGGACCGTACCGCCCACCACCACCTCGCTGTCGCCACCCATGGTGTCCATGATCAGACCTACTTCACCTGGGGTCAACAAAGATCATACTTTAATTGCTTTAGATTAATCTACAAAAATAAAGGCACTAATATATAAACTTCAATGATAAATTATAATGTTTTTACATTTATTTTTTGTTAAGTAAGTCTTATTCAATGAATATTATAAGCATGATTTTGCTCAGAGTTTGTCGTAAAATTTCTCGACAGTCATATCCCTTATATTTTATATTCCCAAATGAGGAACTTTGTCAAGTGAGTAGTCGCGTCAGAGTATTCTTACATTATTAATAATTTGAAAACGGTTTAACTAGTTCCAGCTAATGACTTGCTTAGCGACAGTATGACTATATCAGAATATTTATTTAAAAGTATATTCTTTTAACAAAAAAATGGTCTTATACACTATAGGAACCCACAATTTAGGCATATTCAGCCGGCGATCTTCCCAAACGATTCCGGGTTACCATTGGCCAGTAATCATCGCCTATCATCCGGTATGCTAATTTCGTCGGGTTTTAAATCTTTGATACCTCATAAAGATTGATCAGATTACAATATAAAATAAAATAGTCTAAATCCAAGTTGACAACAGCTATTAATATTATCATCGCGTCGATATCGTCGTCTATTTTTTTTCTAATGACGCTTATTGCAATACGACTCTGACGCTTAATGCCGTCAGAATTGTAGATAAATTTTATACCAAATAGCCGACGTGCAGTGTCAAATACCTAAAACTTATAGTATAAAGCGACCTCAATAAATTTTTAAGTTATGTATTATCCAAATATACCACATTAATTTACCTATAGCTCCCCATTGAATGGCAATTCCTGGCAGACCATCGGCTTGTCGTTGCTCCATGATGCGCTCCATCGTAGAGTTGGCGAAACCGTAATTACTCTGTCCTGCGTTACCACGTCCAGATGACATGGACGAAAATACTACGAAGTAGTCCAATTTGGAAGCCAACTCTCTGCTCACTTCATCTAGCGCTTTGGTTGCTGCAAACATATATTCATTTCAATATACTTTTGATAATTACATGTGTCAAATACCCATTGGCACAACTAGAGAGGTTAATATATTAAAAAAATAATTGGGAAATTAGTTGTTATCTGTGCCTTCGTTACCTTGAGATTATTTTTTTTATTTGTCTGTCTATTAATATTTTCAAACTACCGTCAATCTTGGGTCTGGCGACGGCTCGGAAGTCGTCTGGCGTGAGGTTCTCTAGGAAGGCGTCCCGCAGTACGGCGGCCAGGTTGAAGACTCCGCCCACGGGCGCCAGCGCCGCCGCCTCGCGCAGGAGCGACCGCGCGCCCTCTACTGTTGCTACGTCCGTTGTTGAGACTCGCACCTTTATGCCAGCCTCGCTCCATCTGACAGAATGTTATTGCATCTCAAAATTTAGTGACTTTTCTAAAATGTTTCGCCCATTCTAAATAATATGGCTTAACTTAGTACCTGCGCAGCCACCAGGCCTGGTAGTCGGTGCGAACTCCGCTCCGAGAATTTAGCACCAGTTTCGTCGCCCCGCGAGAGACTAACCACTGCGACATTTCTAAACCTACTCCACCCAGACCACCTGCAAATCAAAATTAATTAGTAATTTAACCGATATTTAATTCTGTCTGCTCTGCTTTACGGATGTGTATTTTTAACAACATTACTACATAAAACATTGTCTTCACTACATTAAAAAAATAATTAATAGTACATTATTACTATAGAAGGTGGTAGCGGAGACCAATCTTTGCATAATGTCAAACATTTCACACTCACCAATGATTACATAGCTTCGGCAGGGATTCATGTAGACCCGAGGGATAGCCGCCACCATTTTTGGCATCCTATCTTCCTCCTCGCGTATTCGTACTATCACCTTGCCAATGTGCTGGCCTGTCGCCATATACCTGCAACATTTTACCATTACCATGATATAAGTTCGTGCCCTTGCACAAGCGATCACAAGGCACATTGACGCTTATTCAAGCATCACCTTCTCTTACCTGAAGGCCTGTTCGATATCGTGCTCTGGATACACTGTGCTGGGCAGCGGCTGAACCACTCCGCTGACGATTCCTTCGTTTACTAGCCTCACTATTTCACGTTTATCTTCGTTATCCGTACTAATATCGAAAAAAGTATCCAAGAAAATTCCGTGGAAAGTTGTATTTTTCAAAAATACGGACATACCCTGCAAAAGGAAATATTTTGAATACATTTCAATCCATTTTTATGACTTAAATATCTAAAACGCTGTGAAAGATAGTTAGATACATACATTTGACTAAACTAAGATTACTACCATTTTAAATTTAGTAGAAAACGGCGACGTGGCGGATCCTAGCGTTTGTCGTCATTAACGTCAAGATAATGATGATGGTAACGTAGTGGTCTGGCACAGATAGTGTTATTAACTTTTTTTTAATAAAGTTAGCCTTAAGTGGCATGATGGTATTTACCAAGGCAGTATCTCGCGAGAGATCAAATTTTCCAATTTCTAGAAAACGTCCGCCTTCCGCCAGACAGCGTACGGAAGCTTGTAATTTTTCATCTGCAAGTGAGTTGAGCACGAGGTCGACGCCCCGACCGCCCGTGCGCCGCAGCACGAGCCGCTCGAACGACGTGTCGCGAGAGTTGGCGATATCCTGTGGCAGCAGATCGGGGAAGCGCCGCAGGAGGAAGGCGCGCTTGTCCGGCGTGCCCACGGTCGTAAACACGCGGCAGCCGGCGGCGCGCGCCACGGCGATGGCGGCCTGCCCCACGCCCCCCGCGCCCGCGTGTATCAGCACGGACTCGCCGCGTCGCATCCGCCCCCGCACATGAAGCGCGTAGTACGCCGTGGCGTACGCTACTGGCACGGTACTAGCCTGCTCGAATGACCTGCATGACATACGATTACAAATCAAAATGATTATTCGTATCCTGTGTTAAGTTAAATGTAATTTTAATTGTAAGCTATCAACTATACTAAATTTTATTACTATTTTTAGCAACAAAACTGTAATGAAAAATATAATTTTACAACCCCCGTGTTGGTCGGGGTTTCGTTGTAGAATAGGCCAACTGCCTTCCACTCAGGCAGCTCGTAACAGGCGAGCACAGGGTCTATTGTCACCAACACCGTGACATTGACTAGGTGGTAGAGTCTTGCA
>DVZL01008262.1:0-10336 GCA_018236625.1 Lasaia peninsularis | reverse complement strand
AATCGAACCGAAGCTTTGCGGTTAGTCGATGCGGTTAGGCGTGTACGCTAGCCATTCGACCAACGAGGCGGTTAGATACATATTCACTTAAAATAAACTAAAACAAAAAAATTACATGTAAATAATACTCACTTCGCCGGTTTTTTTTAATTTTTTAAGCATAAAAAATAACTTAACGTTGGAGAAGGACAAAGGCTAGTTTTCAAACACAAAATAACTTTAATACGTGGTCACGCCGCAGGCTACAGCTACATTTCAAAATCGTTTTTGGGGTCTCGTAACCAAAGTTTAAAAACGGAAGCTTATAAGAAAGACTCCGCTCTCCGTCTGTTTATCCGCCTGTATGTCTCTCACCGTCTGTATTTCTATTGCGGCTGTAACAATAATCTTAGATCATTTAGTAATGATCTAAGACTAGAATACAGAAGAAGATATATTTCAATGAGCTCCCGTACTTTAAAACGCCCAAACAACGAATAGATGGCGCTATGCGTATTTAGATCTCGGTTTAATTAGACTGAATATTTATAATTTAGTTCTATTCATGTTAATATGAACTACTTTGGAATATATACTAGCTGAACCGGCGAACTTTGTACGGCCTAACTGTATGTCGTGTTACCTTTTAGCTGAGCTAGATAAGATTTGATGAACATAATACAATGATACTAAATAAATATTAATAATATTAATATGGATATATTATATATAACAGTAAAATACATACATAAAGAGAATAAAATTAAAAAAAATTCAACTCTTTAGAATAAATCTTAGAAATTGTTTTCTAAAATAGAAACTTTAATCTACACAAAATAAACTTCTGAACGCACGACGAACGCAAGATTTAAATCTTAAACATTTGTCATTATCACTGTACCGGCGCATAAATATTTGAGGAACTTCTATGTATCTACTCAATGCACTTTTCAATGTTTTTGATTGATTTAAAAAAATACAGACAATGCATTAATGTAAATCATTACTTACATTATTTGACAGGATGGACGACAAATGTTTGACATGTACTAATCATTAATTGAAATTAATTCATTTTTCATAATTCATCGAGTTTTCATTGTATTTAAGATGTAATTCTGCTATTCGGGGCGGAGACTAATCCAACAAAGAAGATGTAGGCTCAAGCTATAAACTTAGTAAATTCTACTTCAATAGTTATGATTGAGTTTTTTTTTGTTTATTTTATAGTTGATAAATATTATTTGGTACCCTTTGTGCGCGGGTGAAACTCGCACTTGACCGGTTTTTTTAAGTATACGACTGCTGTCACTATAGTCCCCTTAGTAAGGTCTATAGATATGTATCTCATGTTTTGAGCCAAAAATTAATTGTTGTACCCCCAACTACGGAATATTTAATTAATTATAATGATTTACAATTTGTTATTTTATCTGTGTAGTCTTTATAGCCGCCATTTGCAATATAATTTGAACTGTGAAATTAAAAGTGGTTATAATAATTTGCATACGACATAAAACTTTCTGTTCCATATTCATTTATATTATGACTAATTAGATCATTACGATAAATACGAGCGTATTTTGTGACGCGTCTATATAATTCTAAGATTTACCACCGAATCGGAACGCGGCCATTCAATGAGAAGATTTATTTTATTCATCATCATCATCATCATCTTGGCGTTAATCCCGACAAGAGCCAGGGTCCGCATTTTTTGTCAATCTCTCTTGCTCGGTCTTTAGGAATTACAACAGCTGTCTGCCAATAAAGGTCCCGTCAAAATCGGTCCAACCGTTTCAGAGATTAGCGGGTACAAAAATAAAAATTAAAAAAATATCAAAAATAATATTTCGTTACCCTACAGAATAAAATCTTAAAAATTGTTTTCGGAAATAGAAATTTAATTTTTTCTAAAATTAAACTTTCATTTTTTTTTGAAACCTATGTCCTTATTTTTGTACGGACGCACAAATTTTTGAGGAACTGCTATGTAACGGCTTAATATGTTTTTCAACCTTTTTAATTGATTTAAAAAATACAGACAATGCATAAATGTCAATCATTACTTACAGTAGGTTTGACATGTACCTACTAATCATTTATCGAAACTAATTCATTTTTCATAATTAGTTATTCATCTAGTTTTCATTGTTTTTAAGATCTATTCTGCTATTCGGGGCAGAGACAAATCCAACGAATCAAAAAAATGAAAATTGGTCCAGCAAATCTCGAGTTATAAGCGTTGTAACAAACCCGTCTTTTATAGCGGTAATAAAATACATCATCTGTGAATATTTTTGCTGCTTCCTATCACGATTCATGAGATAAATCCCAGTGACAGACGAATAGACATACATATGAACAGTGGAGTTTTGCTAATAAAGTTCCGTTGTTACTCTATGATTATGGAAAGCTAAAAAACAGCACCATGACAGTTATTAGAAAATTCGTCGGTTGGTTAAACTGTAATAAATATGAATTTACAAATAACTACATATTATAAAACAAAATCACTTTCTCTGTCTGTCCGTATGTGTGCTTAAATCTTTAACTTAGTGTTAAGTGCAACGGATTTGATCGGTTTTTTTAATAGATGATTCAAGAGGAAGATTTTTATGTATATAACATGTATAGTATAACCGTGCGAAGCCGGGGCAGGTCGCTAGTAGATTATAGAATGTAAAAAAAATACATGTGTTCACGCCAGGTTCCTTGCGTGGTAGGCAAAAAGTATCGAGTGCCAAATGTCAGGCATCCCGACATACTTGCCTAGCTTCCTCCACATCCTTTACTTTCATTATTAATTCATTAGAATATTTTACGCTATTTTTTGTTTGATATGTAAAAACCATATGCCTAAAGTTAATATTTTTAATTACCCATAAGTAGATCACAAATTACACCTTAGATAAGCGACCGACAGATGGTTTACAACTCCAAGGTGACAATTCGCCCTAGTATGTTTAATTGTCCATATTTACGAGATTATCTACCGGAAATAGTTTAGGAATGTCACTGGGGGGTGAAATTTTGAATTTTTATTTTGAGGATTGAAGACAAATTGTCTATGATGACACCGAGACACCATAGACAATATTTACACCTTAAACTGGTAATCTTACTCTCTTTTACTATCTTTTTAAAGTGCATATAGCGATAATGCTGGTAATTCTGCTGCCGCTAAGATTATTTTAAGTTATCGCTATCTTCTTTCAACATAAGTAAAAGAAAGAGATAAAAGATTTCTGTCATATTCGTTTGTGTTTGACATTTCTATAATAGACGTCATTAAGTTTATATCTTGGAATATTTTGATTAGAAGCCGCACAAGTTATTCTGTTCTGACTAATTTGACACTAGCTGTGCCCGCGGCATCGTCTGCATTTTTAATTAATTAATTATAATATATCCAACGCCATTTAAACCAAACCCCAACCGCCAAACCTGAACTCCATTTAATATCGGTTTGATATGATACCAGAGCACTTTTTAAATTTGTACATATTACGTGATTGTCACAAATTGGCCATAACTTCTTTATTTGTTAACCGATTTAAGTGAATAAACATTAAATGTTAAGTGTACCCCATCACAACATATTTATGAAAACCGCACCCAAATCGGTTAAGCCATTTTTGAGATTAGAGTGCACACACATACAGACAAACAGACAAAGTAAAAAAAACCTTGTTTGGGTTCTGTAGCCCACCCAATATGTTGAAGACTGGTCTCCAATATTAAACGTCAATTTCATTCTCATAAAGGCAGCTCTATCAACTTTACTAACTTTGCAGAAAGAAAGGATCGACCAGTTAGGGGAAGGTTACCAATATTACGTATTGGCGACATAACTAGATTAAGCGGTGACGAAACATTCTCTTTTATAAGCGTCGTCTTCTGTTTTTTTTTTATATTATAAAAAAAATTGTATATTGTTTTGGAAATAGAATGGAATTAGAATAGCCGAAACTACAATTTACTTCTTTCCAGAATTTATTCACAAACTACAAGGGTTAAAAGTGTATAAGTCTCATAAAAATAATATAAAGTCCACAAACAATAGCTTTAAAACGATATTAAGTAATGCTTTATTAAATGCTTAGCAACATGACTCGTCTGTATTTACCTATTCATTTTTCAAAAAAGGAACTTAACGCCCAAATCGACGCTTTAATATACGACAAAGAGAAAAATAAACGGCTTTGTATAATTCGACAAAATAAAGTATACTTTTATATCTATTTATATAGATTCTATTACAAGGAAATAAAGTTTAAAATAGTTTTTATATGTGTTTTGAATACCGAAGAGTATTCGTTTGAAGCGAAAGAAAAAATGTCCCCTTCTTTTTTTAAAAACTAATTCGTAGGTTCAAGTTGCGAATGTGGCGTTCTAATTTCAAAACATCAGTAGTCGTCATTGGACACTCCCTCTTATGTATAGCATGCAGTAAGTAATGATCTACTAAAATGTATTGTAATTCTAAATCAAAAATGTCATAAATCATGTATATATTACACATGATTCAAGACGTTTTTGATTATGTTATGTAAAATAATAGACATTATTTATATTTCATCACTCTTTGCACACGACGAAGTCGGCGTTTTATTTAGGAATTACTTGTGTTGTTATTTTCTACTTGCTTTCAAAATGTATTTTAATTCACCCAATGCATCACATCGTGTCTTATTCTATTGTCAAAAACTAAAACCAATCATATTTGACGCATACCCACTGACAAAGTTCAATGATGGTCAAATCCGAACATACATTTATAAATTGAACTATCGTGTGGTAAAATTGTGTTTTAAAACATTTTAGTGATAAAAAGCATGTTAAATAATATTCCAAAGTTAATATAATTGCAAAATCAAAAGCTTCAATTACCCTTAATTGTCTCATATGAATTCCACAATATAAAAGAGATAATTTAATTAATGGTTTCCAACACATTATTCAGCATCAGTTTTAAATTTTGATACTGAGTTTTATAACAACGGTTAATTTAATTAAATTTTTATATGCGGTTAATTAGCAGATGTTGAACATATAATTAATATATTAATATTCAGTTACTTTACAGTTTATTTATTACTATGTGGTGTCTGCAGCTTTGCCGATTGTATTATAGTTGTCTTTCCCGCAAAACTTGTTGAGATGTCAGGATAAAAATGAAATAATATAACAACCATTCCAAAATGAAAAATTGCAATGATCATTACGGATTTTTAGCGAATGTTTGTGGGGAGCGTAACGATATTTACTTAAAGTTAACAATTTCAAGTGCCCCTCTGTCTTTTTTCCTAAAAAAACATCAAACACCAAACCAACAAAGAGTATTACCAACAACGTTTAAATTGCGAGATTACCAAAACTTTCAGTCACCGTACAGTGAGATTTAACATTTTGAAATTGGAATCTTATGTTTTTAAATACAACGCTTATACGATTCGAATTGTCGCACCTCAAATTACAAAACGTTATGAAATAATATTCAAATTTGAACTTTATTTTTGAAGTGGTTGAGTTCAAATTGATACTACAAAAAAATAATGCCTTAAGATTCTATAAATATTTTATCTGTACCATCTTTATTCCAATACGTAAAGTTGTTATCTTACATCTAAAATAGAATGAAATTCTTCTTTAGGGTTCCCTACCCAAAGTGTAAAACGGAACCCTATTACTAAGACTTCGCTGTCGTCTGTTTGTGTGTCTGTCACCATTGTTCTATCACAAGAACCGTGGTTGCTAGAACGTTGAAAATTTCACGGACGACATATTTTTATTGCCACTATAACAAAACAAAATATATATTTAAACTATGACAACAAAACAATAAAAAAAGTACCTACCTTCACGCCTATTATTCCTTAAGAGCTAGGTAGAGGTGTGCTAGTATTTCCACGACTCGTAAATCCAGTAGATATTCTAGAACATTCATGATTAGCCAAAGTCGTAGGGCCCTGATGTGATAGATGGCAAGCCTATCGCCACTTCAAGCACATACCAATCCCGGGCAATGTAATGCTTACTCAGAAAAATCTGAAAATCATTTAAGAAAAGTTGACCGACCTGGCAATTGAACTCGGGACCCAACGCGGCTAACGGTCTTATCAGGCGACACCTGTACCGTTACACCACAGAGGCGATACAATAAACACGATTTTTTTGCCGTTTTCATAGATATTGGTGTGGAACCCTTCATGCTCGAGTCTGACTCGCGCTTGACCGGTTTTTTCATGAGGTCGACAGGCAAACAAGCTAATAGATTTCCTGTATTACGTTGCTGTAAGCTATGATGTTTACTAATTACTGGCCGTCTTAAATTAAACACGACGGTATCAAGCACTGACGATAGCGCAAAAATAAAAACTAAAGCGATGATAAATAAAATGACTACACTAGTGAAATAATCCGTAATCTAAATTACTTGACTACCACCATGACGATGGGGTCGTTACACCTTGATGCTGTCAAAATCTGCCTGGGTCATCAGTTTGCTTGTCTTATATCTTAAAAGAAACGTAGCAGTAATATGTAAAGAACGCGTTGCTTCTTCCAGCTACCGTAACGTTAGTAGTTTAGTAGGTACCTACGACCATTGTTGTATTACGATTTGAACAATTAAAAACCAAATCTATACAAATAAATAAAATTTAATTATAAATTTAAAAATACACACTCGGTGGCCTAGCGGTACGCTCTTCGGTCTTCAGTTCGGGTTGTCCAAGTTCGAATATCGCCATGTACCCATGAGTTTTTCTAACTTAAATACATTTTCTGAGTGCTCTTACGACGCAAGAAAACATCGCGAAGAAATCCGGATACATAATCTAGGTTTGGGCCTAGTTTCCCTTCTGCAAGGTTGTAGAGGCAATTGCTTTGCGTAAAAACTGATGTCCTAGTCAAATCCCCTAGAATGGGTATCGGGGCCAGTTGCCCCGATATGCCTGAGTATACGAAATAAGGCTATGAGTTTTTTTTCTATCCGTCTATTTGTTCCAGTTAATCTTAGGAACGGCTGAACTGACTTTGACGGGACTGTTACTGTCAGATAGCTGGTAATAATGATAAAACTTGGACGATATACTTTTAATTAATTCAAATCAAACTCGGTTAATACAATACAATAGTTTCCGAAACTACTGGACCAATTTGGAAAATTCTTTTACCACGATAAGCTGTTATTATCCCTGATGAACTACGCTACTTTTTATCGCGGGGAAAATGCTTCATTCCTACGCGAAAATGGGAGAATGGATAGTAAAAATTACTTTCCGTACTTATCTATTTCACATAACTTCTAAACGGCTTAACCGATTCTGTTGAAATATTACGAGTATATGGATATTTCGATGGTTTTATGTATGACTCAAAAATATAAATGGACCCGGTAGGTGGCGCTGCTGTCGTCATGTCAAGTATGAACTAGCCGTGCGAAACCGGGCCGGCCGAAGATTGAATATGCCTACCTCGATATAGCCTTGCCTTGGAGATGGCTGTTTGAAATCATACCATACATATTTGGAAAACTATTTGAAGAACCTCCTTTGTTATGTCGGTACAAACACAAAGCCTGCGCCACACGTTAGGGTAACCCACACACTCGTACGTATGTAATTGGATTTGACTAATTCCGAGTCGCGCTTTACATAAAATAAACATTAGCGATGAGCACCCCTTATTTAATGCTCGCACACTAACACAGGGGGCGATGACATCTCTTTGTTTTGTATTGAAAGGTTTTTGAAGAGACATTTTCGTGATAGTAAGAAATGTCTGTATCAAAGGTCCAGTACCTTGCGTTGCTAAAACTGGTGTTGACTTTTAACAGGCCTTTCGACTTTTTCAACAGGTTTCAATTGTTTTTGACATAATATTTTTTTATGGGCTAAGATTGTTGTTAGCGGTAAAAGACATCCGAGGTCTATAGACACCATAGATGTAGTAGGTGCGTCGCTATCCTGTGGTCGGTCTGTAGACTTGTACATTAGGTCTAACAGCCCGACCACAGGACAGCGGCGCACCTACAACATCTACGGTGTCTATAGGCCTGTTCACTGTCTTATCCCATAAAAAAGACAAAGAAGTCTTAGTAATAAGGTTTCGTTATTTTTTCTCCTTGTAATAAAAAAGCGCACATACGCCAGTCGAACGGGGTATAGTTAAAATGCGCAGTATGATATATTTAACTGATATCCTTAAGGAAGTTAATTTATTGTCTAATTACATTTATCTGCGATAATGAGGCAGATACGCGGTACAACCGGACAAATTCAATTGTTTAATGAATATTAATCACTTGGTGGGGCCGGTCACAACATGTCGGTTAAAAACATTTACAGTGATGGATTTTATGAATAATTCGTATGATGTCACCGAAATAGGAAGTTTTATTTCCTACTAGCTGTCCCGGCAAGCTTCGTACCGCTTTAGAATGTGAAAAATAGATGGTCGTAGCGATATGGTTCCGTATTTACCCATGTGGGTATGGAACCCTAAAAATAGGTAGAGAACGATTCTCAGACCTACAGTATATGAATACAAAATTTCTATCTGTCTGTCTGTCACCAGGCTGTATCTCATATACTGCGATAGCTAGAAGGTTGAAATTTTCCCATATCGTATATTTTTATTGCCGCTATAACAACAAATACTAAAAGTAGAATAAAATAAAAAAGTGGTCCCATACAACAAACGTGATTTTTTTTAGAAAACGGTACAAAACCATTCCGATGCTCGAGTCCAACTCACATTTAGCCAGTTTTTCATACACCTAAGTGCGGTCAGTACAAAATTCGCCGGGACAGTTAGTTATAATATTCATTTGATTAGATTTTGCGATTCCAGTGTGTCGTACAAAACATTTGATATCGTGACAGTTGACGGTAAATTACGTATAATAGCCGATGTTAATTCGCCTCCCCGTTTTATCATCATTAAAATTTGGGCGAAATTAAAATTATACACGTGGCCAACCCCCGAAAAGTCGATAATTATCGGCCGAGCTGATCTAACCGCGATATAACCGGACAGACCGTCTGTTTGTATTGTCATGTTAAACATCGCTAACGTCCTATTGTTAATATTTTTTAAGGCATTCAAATTTTGTTCATAAGTTGGCTTCCCCGTCACAAATTAGATAAGTTAAGAAATAACATTTTTGCGTATACTGGCTGACTACGCGGGTACCATATGTCTGAACATATTTTTAAAAAGAGAACAAAAAAGATAGAGAGCTTAGGCTGCGTAGACTAAAACTGTCACTTCTTTACTCTGTAAAGTGACACAAAGAATACTTTGTTCAAAATCATTGCTAGATTTTTTAAATCCACCTCTGCTACTCACGCCAATTTTGCATTTTAATTTTTTGAAGAAATAAAATTTTCAACGCTTGGTTTAAATCTTAAGTAGGTACGGAAATAGTCTATGCTATAGCAAAAGACAGAGGATAAAAATTCAAATCTGATGTAATCAATTTTATTGAGAGATTATTGCTACAACGGGAAAATTCTAAAATAAAAAAAAACGAAAGTTATGGCCCGCCGTAATCGATGACGGATTTAAAAAATACCGTTTGAGTGTTCAGCACAGACGAAGGATATGGACTGAAATCCTGTCTGAGTTCTGGTTTATTTAAAAAAAAGATCTTATCATCGTAAAGCTTTGGTTTCCTAGGAAAGCGGCATCGTCATATAGCGGCCGTAGAACAGCTGTGAATGACGTCACCAGAACGTTGTCTATATAAACAAAATGGGACGGTTTCCTAGAGAGCGGTAACTGTCACCGTAATGTCAAAAAGCGGTGCCACCATTTGCGTGACGGCCGTTTTGACGGTGTCAGCTAGTTTCGTGAACGTTTTATTGATAGCGGTGAAGTTTTTCACATTCAGAATGAGTTGCAACACTTAGAGCAGCGAGGACGACGAAATTTTTGATAGATTTCGTACGATAAGGCATATACAATATAACATAAAAAGTAAAGAATACAGAGAAACTCCTGAATAAATATTCTTCCACTGTACGACTATTTTCCTCCTCTGACGATAGTTCGTCCTCCATGCAAATATAACACAAATCTAAATCAAAATTTGTGTTAAAAAAACTGACGGTGTGCCAGTACGGCCGTGGAACCTTCCACATGTCGTCACCGTAAAGACGGTCGTCTTTTTGCGTCCGTAATTTTACGGCCGCTATATGACGGCACCATTTTCTTAGGAAACCAAAGCTTAAGACCTATAGGCACAAGTAACAGAGGCGGATTTAAAAAAAACTCTGGTTAAATATTGTGGAACAAAATATTTTGTGTATTAGCAGAAGCTTGAGACTTTCAGGAGTGGTTAAATGTG
>DVZL01008261.1:0-10339 GCA_018236625.1 Lasaia peninsularis | reverse complement strand
ATCATTGTATTAAGTTCATCAAAGCCTAAATTAGTTCAGCTAAAAGGTGACACGACTTGCATTGACTGTTAGGCGATACGAAGTTCGCTGAGTCAGCTAGTCATAGTATAAAAAGACGGAGGGCGTCAAACTTCGTCAGGTATACATCGTGTGCATTTTGCAGTGTTTGGACCCCAGTCTTGTACAGAGGTCGCCACTGAGTATAGTTTCTTTTGCCATAAGAAGACAAAGATATTTTGGTGGATCATAATAATTGTAAATAGGTATTTATGTTTATTATGTTAAACTAATATTTATCATTGAAATTGAGAAAACTTATTGTAACAGCATATATTTATAATTATCCTTTTGGAACCAATGATTTTACATACCTACACGTTTCACGTCATAATATTATAATATATTTAGGTTTTGTTATTGTATGGCGTGATTTCGTGCTTCTCATGAGAAGTCATCAGATTAGAACAATAAATCGTTTGTGCAGTGTATCTACTGCACTGACAAAAGTGGGTTAGAGTATTCGTGAAGTAAAGAGATAAAGTCATTCGGGTCTACTCTATAGGTACACTTTACAACTCAAGGAAGTTAATACTTATTTTTTCCAAGTTTCTACATTTTTTTTTTATTTTCATATCAAAAGAGACTAGGTAATAATTTAAAAAACCACGTTTATAACGAATTTTGGGCTAACTAAAATATATATTATAAATTGCAAAAGAGTAACAAAAATATTAGCTTTATGAAAAATACTTATTAAAATGAATATGTATATTTCTTATCAATTTCCAACCGTTAACAATTTTGATAACGTTTTCATAAGACAATAGATTTGAGCTAATTATAAAGCAAATACAAAGAAAACATCCGTAAAACATTTTTAACACAAACACTTTGTACAAAGGAAGGGGTTCGATCGAGCTCGGAAGAAAAATAGGATCCCACACAAAAGAAAAGTAGCTATCACAAACAGCGATGCAATTAAAGCGGCTGGTTTAATTGAGTGTCGCAGTCGATCGCAACTGACATTTGGAAAGATGTGGCGCGCTCTAACGGTTTTAAAGAAAATAAACTTAATTAAAAAGAAAACGAGGCTACCTTATACTTAGATTGTTTGCTTCTTGAAGTATTTCTTAGCTTAAAAATCAACGTTTGTATTGGAGCTGGCTTTAAGTTCTTTGTTGCGATAGCAGTTTATCTAAAAGGATTTAACATTTTTGATATAGTGGCTGAAGCCAGCGTTCCAATGCGATGGTAAATTTTAAAAATTTTGCCACTCATATATACACGGTATGTGAATAAATACTGTTCGAGATACCTACTCTTGTTGTTTCGCTACAACCAACAGGGACTCAGATTATTATGAGAGGTCTAGGTTTGATATTCTTATCTCGAGTCTTCAGGGTATTGCACCGAAAGGGTAAAAAAGATATCCTATTACTTATCCTTCTGTCACCAGGCTCTATACGTGGCTCTAAAACCGTCATAGCTAGACAGTTCACAGATGATGTGGTACTGTCACCGAATTAAAAACAAATAGAAAAATAGAATAAAGTAAATATTAAAGGGGCTCCCATACAACAATACTATGTCATTTATATTCGAAATGATAAATAAGTGTAAGTACAATTCTACTATCTAGTCGCACCTCTCTGAATTCTTTCTTATGCTTTCTTATGCTATTGATATAAATAAGAGCTAAGGATATCTACTGTATCTCAATATTTTTCAAAAGTTCAACCATAATTTGCGTACCTACGTATATCTTGGATGGAACCTCATAATTTCCCAAACAGCAATTGCAAAGAACGGAAATTCCTACAATTGAGTCAAAAACATAAACACAGCATAAATTCATTAGTTCTCGGTACCCACGCACGCTTTATAGACGGAATAACTCGTTCCGTAAATTATCTAAGCTACGAGCGCTTTCAGAACTTTTAATGGAGTCAATTTGGCCTCACATTCAAAACACCTAGCGAACGTTATGCGGAGGTGAGCGGGATTTACACAAACATTATGAATATTACCGCAACGACTAAGTTTCTGGCAAGCTTTTCATTTTTTCTACCTAATTGTTAGAGAGCGCATGATTTAAACCTGCGTTTTACTTGTCTAATAATGCTCAATATTGATAAATAACTACATATTAGGAATGAAAGATGGCGAACTAAGATTTTTGCTTTTGATTTTAGATAAACTTATTGCGGCGTAATTATTTTTTTTAATAAAAACTGAAATAAAATTCCATTATTTTTACTATTCAACAAAGTTCCTTTTTATGAGATAAGTAATAACCAAGCATAAGACTCTCCTGATGGCGAGAGATAACCGTGGCCTATAGGTAGTTATAAATGCCATAGATCCTGTGACTGAGGCGTTGAGTCTTAATGTGCACGCCCTTCTGCTGTCTTAACCTTAAGATGTCTTAACCGTAAGACGCTGGATCCCTACCAGGGCGAGTTGCTGCACAGCATGCAGCAGCATGCAGCTGCGAGCAGCAGATATCTACATTACACTGTGCTCGTCTCTTACGAGCTGCCTGGTACCTTGATCTATTTTAAACAATGGACCCAGGCCGATATTATAAAAATATTTTATGTTAAATTAGTTTACACTTTTTTATTATGAGTAACTAGCGACCCGCCCCGGCTTCGCTCGGGTGGAAATATAACTTATGTTATTCAGTGACAATTTCCTGTATTTTAAATCTGTAATATTTTCGAATATATACCTACATTCAAATCTCATGCTGTAAATATACATACAGCATGAGCTTTGAATATAGGTATATCTACACTGGACTTGCGAGTCGTGGATGTACTTGCGCGCCTCTGCCTACCAGTTCGTGGATAATAGGCGCGAAGGTGCGCTTGCTGTAAAAGGCAATACTAATCTTTATTTAATGTACTTACAATGCGTTTAAGATACTTAATTGGATAAGGACTGATACTGTAATGCGTAAATCGCTTCGTAAATGAGCTATTATTTTCGTTTAAAAATGGTTATTGTGGGTTATCCCTGAGAAATAGACATGTGCTACCGCGGACTTTTTATAGACCTTTTTAAGGTGTACAATATTGTAGTACATTGTTATAAATTATTTTAGTGTACGTAAGTAGTGTACGTAATCACAAAAAATATCAGTGTTTTTCTGATAAGTATGTTACGCATAGGTATTATGTTATACTTACATAAAAACCTTTCATTTGAATCACTCCATCAGCATCGAAATCCGTTGCGTAGTTTTAAAGGTTTTTTAAGCAAATATAAGGGACAGACAGACGGGAGGAAGCGACTTCGTTTAATAATATGTAGTGACAGCTTCCGTGTAGATCTCCCCTAAAGTACCCAAGGTTATGTTTCAAGCCTCGCTTATTCGGCCTGGTCCATATCTTTCGTTTTAATATTATGTCTCCCATCTCTTACATTTCCTGCCTTGTTTTAAATTTTAGATTAGAAAGAAATATTATAAATTAAAAAAATCTTACATTATTCTTACAATATAACATCATCTAAAAATACGTACATTAAATAAATCTCGGTTATCAATGAGTTTGTTTTACCGTTTTGTCTACAGACTGGTTCGACTTGAAAATATATTATGAAATCAATAACTAAGTTTTTTTATGTTAAAATAAGAAGTTATTTAGTGAAATAATTGAATATCATATTGGTGAATAACATTTCGACACGATTGAGTATTTTGTAACAGCTTTTTAATATAATACCTAGACATTTTTTAAATAAATAATTGTTTTCATATAAGTAAATTTATTAAACACTCAGCCTTAGTAATAGGTACAAACCTCTACATTCATAACATAGATACCTTATTGACCCAATTTTTATTATGCCTTGCTTATTTGTATTGTATTTTCATGTGAAGAGTAGGTGTACCGTCTTTATATATCAATTAATATAAGCTTGTAGGTATATTATATAAATAATAAGGTGATCTTCATAATGTATCGGTATTGTTATGCAATAAAGTGTTTATTCATTTATTCATCCGTGCTACCCACTGTCATTTGTCGAATCCTAGTATCACTGTTTTGATCATCATTTTGTCTTTGAGCGTCAGACATGTTACCTAACCTCTTTACAAACGCAGTGATCAAAAGATACATCTTTCGTTATAATATGAATAGGTTATAAAAATATTTATTAGCACTTTGGCAAGATACTTTCCCAAATATACTTTATTAATAGTAATACCTATAACATTTAGTGTAATATATAGGTCTAGTAAAAGTATTAGGACCAAAACACTTCACCAAATTACACTGTTATTAATAAATTTCTATTTCTATTTCGGCTTTGATATTTTAGAAAAACTGTTTGTTGCAGAACAATCTATTTCCATAGGGGGCTTAAAGCAAATCGCAAAAATATGTTGTAAAAATTTCTGAAAAACTGCAAAAAATGTTACGCTTTTTGGTACGTTAGCAAGCAAAGTGCGCTCAATGCCGCTGTTATTTACGATATAGATTTCCTGTATTTTCGCATGAGGACGCTCGATGTCAGGCGTATATTTGCCACACACCTTTCTGCGAAACTCATTCTAGTGCACAGCATACATGAACTGAATAGTAGGTATGCATATTTTAATTGAACCAGAAGCAAAAAAGTCAGTTAGAGTGGACACGTTCGTAATCAAGTGTATTATGTTCTGTGTTCGTAATACCCGTGAGTGACTGGTTTCTTAACACATGAAAACTGACATAAAACCATGTAGGTACTTACAAATATTAACAAAAATAACATGTTGAAAAACTATATTTTTTTCAGATGATCACAAACTTAATAAATAAATATAAACTTACCATATACTTACTTAATTGATAAAATGTCATTTTTTTGTATGTACCTACAGTCAACAATAGATATTTACATTTATAAAAGACTAAAAAACATTAATTGAAAAATGTAAGCCATAAAATGTTATAACAAAACATACACATACCTAAACATACAAAAAGAAATAAAATATATTGCGTGTAAATGTCTTTAGCTACCGCATCTAAAGTAATAGGTAAGTTCATAGGTATAGGTATAGGTGTAGGTACAGGTAGGTTATTATATTTACACATATACATGTCAAGTCCTTTGCGGATTAGGCAGAGAGTATGGAGTGCCAAATGTCACGATCCCTACATACATAGACGCCGGTTACAAAGACTCATAACACTTCTCTTAAATTACTTTAGATGCGTTATTTTTTTAATTAATCGCTGCAAAATCGATTCTAATTATAAGTTTTAAATGTAATTTATTTCGTGTTAGTGACTGATATTGCTGGTAATTATGTCGTCAATAACTAAACTTATTTTAGGTTACCGCTATCTTCTTTTATCGCAAGCAAAAGAAAGAGATAAAACACTTTTAGTGCTGTCATAATAGTTCATAGGGTCACGTGAAAACGAAATAACTTTCTTGTTACGGTATTATCTACTGTGATGATTGTATTTAAGTGTTCTTATTTACCTAACTACTTAATTTTCTCTTGTACACAAATCCATATATAAAAACACCCACCAAAAGATATTACAGTACAAAGGATGGGATTATAGGTAACAAGAGAGTCGATTCTTCAACGTCATAATTAGCGAAACTATTTATGTAAATATTGTAAATGTAATGTCATTATGGCACCAAGTGCCGATGTTCGAGGTTGTCAAAAGTAACATTCTTAAGGTATTTGTATAAGAATTTCACTCGTAGTCACCAGGCTAATGGAAATCTGAAACCAATTAAACGTTTTAAGAGTTAAGTGACAAACTTAAGTACGTAAACACATTCTAAACTTACTCTTCTTTTTTATATTTGGGTTGGCTACCTTATTAAGAGTAATTGACAATGGCACTAGTTTTTACACAAAGCTACTATAATTTCACCTCAGCTGCAAACCAGAAGAGAAACTAGGCCTAATCCGTTGAGGAAATACAATAATCCGAATTTCTTCACGTTGTTTTTCATCACCGTAAGAGCAGAGAAAAATTACTCAAGTCAGACTCATTGGTAGTCATATTGCGGCATTTCAAACTTGAATACCGGAATGGAAGTCTGAAACCCTAATAATTAGACCACTGAGGCTCACAATAGAAAAACAGATCACAATTATAAAATAGAAAATCAATTGGGATAAAAGTTGAATAACAAACAAACGTACCTACTAAACGTTTTCTCGAACTTTCACATTATAATATTGATCATTTAAAATTCAAATATAACGACTCTTACAAACTTTTAGTGGACTATTATACTTAAATGTTAATCCAAGATTTAATAACGTACCCTAATAGTGGAAAAGCATCAGGCCGTTTAGAATTAAACTAGCTAAATGCAGTCCATTAAAAGTTTAAGGAACACTCATAACTCAGTGCTCTAAATCTAGTCTTAGCTAACAATTTATACGGCAAAATTGAGGATGCATTTGTGTGCTTGAAATTTGGAGGTAGCGAGATTTAGTTACGTTTTCCGTATTATAACAGTCATAGTACATTTTAACTAAACATCTCCATGATTTTAGGTAAATTGTTGAATTGCAGTAAACGCTACAATTAGGAAACAACGTAGATAACAATTTTCCAAGTTTTTAGTCTGTTTCAAATAATCGAATTGCTGCCCTACGAAGGACCTAGTTTTAGCCTGCTTATTAGCTTCAGGCTACCAAGTCTTTTTCTCCCGATCGTTCTATTCCTCATAAGACCAACGAAGTCTAATCTTCATCATAAAAATGGAGTGAAATATGTATTAAATTTAAGTGTTGATTAAAACTCTCATATTACATTTTTTGGCGAGTGCATGTAAGCCTAACATAATATAAGCTATCCTTAAAATGTATGAATAGTTGACATTGTCATATTCTATTTTAAAGAACATGGTAAAATCTCCTACGCTGGAAAGTCATCCCAGTCTCAGGTTATCACTGCTCCAGCACATATTTTGTGTCAATGACGTTTGTATTGGTATTCTTCTGGATAGGAGTGTGATAATACCTATATATTTTTTAATTCTTAAGCACTTGTTTTTCTCTCTGTTAGCTCAGAATTTGGCAGATAAATAATACTACACGCATTAAGCTTAAATTTTGTATAACATATTGTACATTATAATAAGTTTAAATAAATAAAATCCCTGTGTAACCTTATGCAGTAACAGCGTAATGATCCGGTGTTTGATCTCGTATTTGCCGAACATCTCACACATTTTAATGTAAAACTTGTGGTTAATATAAAATTTTATTCGTTAGTTGATAGTTCTCGGCGATTCCAAGTTCCATACGATTTCTTTCCTCATTTACATTCCAGAATAGCTTTGGGATGTGTACGGAATAATTTCATGCATACTTTGTCCCGTACTTCAGTGCCGCGTACAAAATTACAGAGGAACTATCTTGGGGTTTGTATAACGTATCCAAGTATGATTTATCGATGTAAAATAAAAATACAATATCTTCACGCCTATATCCCCGGGAAGGCAGAGGTACATAATTATGCACCCATATTTAGCCTACGAAATTAGCTCTCAGGTTGTGGCAGATGGCAAGAATGCAATCCCAAGAAATGTGATATTTCTTAGATAAAAAGAAAAAACTCATCAATAGAACAACTTTCCCTACTCGGAAATCAGTTCGTCAAAATTGGACACAGACTACGTTTGACCATAGAGGCGATTTATTGATGTTAACCAGCAAAAATTAATTTATATTCCCTAGTATTTTTATAAATGACTATTTGTGATTTATGCAAATGTGCTACACCTCAATATTATCATTTGTTAACTAAATTATATGCAAATAAATATTTGTTTTGAGTTTTTATTGATATCTAGAGCCTATAATTTTGTTTAGATTTTCCTCTCTTATTTTAAACGTTATGGGCAGGGGAACATATTTTTTATCATTTTGGAAGTCCTATCTATCTTCATTTTTCTTAGTTTCATTTTATTCTTTAAGTTAACTAACTTTGATTAAAAATATTTCTCGCAGTTTCGGAATAAAGTGGATGTAACATACGGACATGTCGAATCTATGAAGTTTCCAGTTCCAGAAGTTTGCTAATCGGCTCAGGAATCCTGGAAATCACAGACTCATTGCCACGCGTGCTGAATTTTTTTAAAAAAAAGCCAGCAGTATTCAGTCCAATGACGTGTAAACAAAGTCTATCCACTAACAGGAATCCCGTTTCGAGTAAATATGATTTTTAAAAATACTGAAAAACTCACTGAAAATGTCGAATTCGTAGAAAGAAATATCCAGACTTTTCAATTTGCGTTTTAGGTTACTATCATTTTGTAGCGATTTCCTAAATATTTGTATAGAACTACAACGTTAAATGTTCATAATATATCTTATCTATATATTATATACTAAAATAAATATATATTATATACTAAAATAAATATTCGTAAAACTTTATTGTTGAGTCTGCGTGTTATAAATTATAAAATTATTGTATTGAACAATGTGATGTGACAAATTTGTAATGAATTTTATTATGCTATGGAGGAGCGAGACCACCTGACACAAGTATTTTCTAAATACTTAGTAGGTTGGTCTCAACACTTATATAGCAATTGTTGATATAGTTACTGAAATAAACAATTTTTATTTATTTTATTTTTATATAATATATATTGATAGATAAGTAATTTATTTATTTAGGTATTTATAATTTATTTATTAAAGATTCATATCTTGTTTATTAAAACAACGCGGGTCCCATGTGTAAAGTAGATTATCTGCCTCCCAACTACGTAGCTTGTAAGAGACGAGTATAGATTTACTGGGTTACTTCCAACATGACCACTGGTTGTAGAGTTGCCAAAAATGGGTTGCAGAACAAATTTCTAATATTTTCTGGAATTTTGTCTGTGTGACCTCCGGGTGCGATTTACGCCGAACCTTGGCGAAAAAAAAGCCTGGCAGCTACTTTATATTCCTTACAAGTTTATATTTTACCTTCGTCAATGTCGTAACTGTATCGACAAAGTTTAGTCACGTTTGTCTTAGTCTTTGCTGCGCATTCTAGCCCTATCCTAGACATATATCAAGCACTACTAAAATATATTTTTAAATTTATTCTTATTTAATATAATTGGAATAAATTGGACTTAGTTAAGCAGAAAGGATCCAATCCACATCAAACTAATTTTGAGATAATTGATTCTGAAGTTTATATCGTATTTTGTCATAATTGATTTACGAGTTAAATACATTATCGGAAACTACCCAAGTGGATTGAATCTCTTTTGTGATATATCACATATTAGCCTACGGTTTAAAATTTCTATATCACAGAACAGTTCCAAGAATGTTGGATTGTTTCTGATGAATAATAATATATCCTACTGACCATACAATAGAGTTGGTATCAAGCGATTGTATAAAATAATGCCATAGCTTTGATTTTATCGGTAGGATCTTCCGCTGGACGAAAGTATAGTTACGACCTCTATAGTAGGTATGTTTAACTCAATTTTGGTGTTTGTGTGGGTTGGATACTTCCTTCTTAACTACGTCCAATTAAAAATCTGAAATCATTATTTTAAATATAATACTTTTAAACTAGCCATTCTTGTATATTTATTTATTAATACCGGCGATCGCGGAAACGGCTCTAACCATTTCGCTGAAATTTGGTAACTTATGTGTTTAGAAAACTACAGTTAAATTGATCTAGATAGATCTAGGTCTTATGAAACTGCGAAACACGACATCTACACAACTATATCGGTAGCACTAGTGTAAAATAGTACCAACTCTGGTTTCGCAATTAATTCGACTTACTGTCAGATGGCATTTTTTGAAGTAGGCAAAAGTCAACTAGCATTGACACTGACAAAAAGAAATACCGAGTCAAGCTCGGTCGTCCAGGTACTGGGTCATCATGTACGAAGATACGAATATACGGGGAGACTTGTGTTGACATTCCACAACCATATAGCTCATGTATTATCGGAGGGTGGTGTCAAGAGTCTTCGAAACCAGTGCGTTTGTATGAAGAGAGTAATAAATGTGGAGGAAGCTAGCCAAGTATGTAGGTATGGTGATACTTGACACTCGGTATTCTCTGCATACCTCGCAAGGGACCTGGCGTGAATATATGTATGTATATTAATACCTCGAAGCGGTAATAATATATTTTACTTTTTTCATTTCAGATTACTGGACTAACTGTCACCTCTGTCTTTGCTTGTACTATAAAGGTAAGGTAATCGCCTCTGTGGTGTGTGTGTGTGTGGTACTGACCTGTTAAGATCGTTAGCCGCGTAAGGTCCCGGGTTCAATTCCCAGGTCGGGCAACTTTTCTTAAATGTTTTTCAGATTATTCTGAGT
>DVZL01008260.1:0-10339 GCA_018236625.1 Lasaia peninsularis | reverse complement strand
AGGCTTGCCACCTATCACATCAGGGCCCTAGTACCTTGGCCAATCGTGGGTGTGTTCTAGTATATCTACTGGACTTACAAGACGGATATACTAGCACACCTCTGCCTACCACTTCGGGGATAATAGGCGTGAAGGTACTTTTTAACTTCTCGGTGGTGTCTATATAACATTTTCGATCTTCGTATTTATCATTTACCTTTTGTCTGGAAAAAAATGTTCTCATTGAAGTTTTCCAATACGATCAAGTATGATACTCTTGTAGTGCCGTATTAAGTTCGCCGAATTGAAACCTTATACTTTACCTTTTCCCCTCAATTCCGTCCAACCCTCGAGCAATATCAGGATAAAGATACCCCAAGCGCTTTTCTGTGAATAGAATGCTTGATTAAAAACAACAATTTTATTTATTTCATGAGATTTTGTTTTCTTCACGCGTCGAACAATAGATAATCATCATTTAGAAACTAAAAGTTGTTCTTTGTGGTAATCAAATTTGTTGTAATAAATTAATGATAATTTAAGAGACAATAATAAATTCACATAATTTTATTATTTAGTCTAATAATATTGATCTTGATACAATTATGACATATAACATAACTATAATGACATATAAATAGATTTTATATTTTGTAGACGAATAGTAAATATAGCACCTAAACATCGGAGTTTGGCTCGATAGTTTTTTTCTTGTCAATGCAATAAACTTCTGCATACTTGAAAAAATCTCATCTGACGGTAAGTTTACGAAACCCGAGTCGGTACGTCGGTACAGCAAGTCCTAGCTATCCAGATGGATACTAGCGTTCACACGCGGCTTCGCACGCGTGAATTATTTTAATAATACAGACAACTTTCAAAGGGCAGACATATTTCCGACTTATATTACTAATCGCATAAAAACATACCCTCTTTTTAATGTAGTCGGTTTAAAAGTAGCCTATGTCCTTCTTCAAGTTTTACTCTATCTCTGTATAAAATTTCATCAAAATCGGTTCAGTGGTTTAGGCGTGAAAGCGTAACATACAGACAGACAGACATAGTTACTTTCGTATTTATAATATTAGTACGGATTTTTCCACGGAGAAGGTTTGTATGGTATGCTCATCGATGTCACTCGCTACCAGGTGACGCTACATAGTTTAGTTGTTGGCGTAGCAACGCGCGCCGGGTTAAGTTAGTTTTTTTAATAAAAATAAAACACATTTATCTTTTATCTAATAAAATATATATTTTTTACTTTTATTTAAAATACACTAAGATTTCGGTACTTTTCTTTTTGCGGTTCCGAACCCAATGGGGAAAAACGAAATTATATGTCTAAAACTTCACTGTCCGTCTGTATGTTTGTCCAGGCAGTATCTCATGAACCGTGATAACAAGGAAGTTGAAATTTTCACAGAAAACGAAATTGTGCTGCCAATCTAACAACAAGTACTAAAAACAAAATAAAGTTAATATTTAAAGGGCGTATTTATTGTAAACGTATTTTTTTTGTAGTTTTTACAGATAATGGTACGGAACCCTTCATGCGCGAGTCCTACTCGCACTTGGCCGGTTTTTTATTTTTTTATTTCTTCATTCATTAGATAATAATCTCATAGCTTCCCTGTATCCTGAGTCGCTGGCTCCGTGTACTGTTTTGAAGTGATAATAGTCCGTTGCTTCTCCAGCGAATAGGATCTTGGGGTTTCCAGACCCATCCAGTACCGGTTCAGCCAAGGCTTTTCTTAAGTTTGGATTTTGCTCAACCAAGACATTATCGTAGGAATAAGTTCCTCTTATAAATGGGTTGGATAACCATTTTGTCCTGTGGAAAAACTAGTGGTTAGTAATATGTCTTTGTATAATTGCTTCTGTGGTCGAGTGGGGTGTCCGACTTTGACGCACGTGGTCCCGGGTTTAGTTCCTGGGTAGGGCAAACTTATTATATCGGTTTTAAGTTTATCTGAAAAAACAAAGTTGAAATATGATTTGTGACCGATATGACGATAGATCTGCCACAGCACATAATGGGACCCCATATCGTTGGCTAATCGTAGGTGCATATGCACTTCTGCCTTACTTTTCGGGGATATGGGTGACGATATTTATTTTTTGTATAGTAATTTTCTTCTGAATCATGCCTATAAATATAACCTTTTTGTACATTTGCACATGTTATAAGTTGCCAGTTTGTTTTTATCGTTTGTTATTCTTCAGATAGAAAACGGCCTATTTCCAGCCTAACACAGGAAGGTAAGGAGGTAGACAATGTATTTAAATGCCCTCGGAGGTCTAGTGGTACGCGCTTAAGACTTTCATTACGGTAGTCCAGTTTCTAACCCCGCCATGTATCAATGAGTTTTTGTACATTAGAACATTTTCTGAGTGCTCTTACGATTAAGGAAAACTTCGCGAGGAAAGCAGGGATTTGTATCCGATATGACAACAGACTTCGACATCGTGGAGCCTAATATCGTCGGCTAATCGTGGTTGCATATTACCTCTGCCTATCATTTCAGGAACATGCGCGTGACGACATTTATTTATGTATTATACCGCTAGGTTAACCATTCTACTCTCTACGCCTGCTGTAAAAATATCC
Organism: Lasaia peninsularis; assembly: GCA_018236625.1. Taxonomy (NCBI): domain Eukaryota; kingdom Metazoa; phylum Arthropoda; class Insecta; order Lepidoptera; family Riodinidae; genus Lasaia; species Lasaia peninsularis. The sequence goes on along the minus strand of DVZL01008260.1, from coordinate 7,752 downwards.
CACCTTAAAATAGCGGTGGGTTCTGGAATGGTATATTTTTCTCCAAAGATCTTCCGAAGAAGTTGCAAAGCCTGTGCCTTCACCGAGTCTTCTGGTAAAGACTCAACCTGCAAAGATGAGTTAAACCGCATTACTAACGGCGCAGCCGATTTTCATGATATTGTTTATACTTGGTAGGTATGAGATAAGTTTGTAAAAGTAAATTAGTAGCCAAGTGCTGTAAGGCATATCATAGTTCGAGGGTGCAATTGATGCTTACACCCGGGCTAACTACTCTGCTTTACATCTCGATTGTTAGGTAAGTGGACAAAAACCGGCATTACCAACCAACCCAACGGCTTACAACCCAGCTACTTCCATCATTTGTCAGTTCAATTCTGATTGGGGTATGCTTTTATGCGATTACCACCTCTGCAGTACACTTGAGGACCCGGGTTCGATTACCGGCAAGGACAACTTGTTACTTTAAGCTGTTGCAGTTTATCTGAAAAACATAACGAGATAGGATTTGTGTGATAGGCGACTGACTTGCCCCCTGTCACATCTTACGGCCTAATGCTTAACGCCGAGGATGCCTCTGTCTAGTGTCTACCACTTCTGAGATATTTTTTTAGTTTCCTTTATCTTCACCGTTTGGAAATGCCATTAAAATTAAAAATACAATAATTACTAACCAACTTCGTTACATCTCCCGCAGTCCACAAAGTAACTGTATTATCGGAGCCTGCCGGAAAGCTGATGAACGGAACACTAGAGATCCATTTCTCACTATCTTCTAGCTGCTCCTTGTCCGCCGTCGTCCACAATATCTGATGAAAGAGTTTCTCACTCCACCATGGCTCAGCAAAAGAAAGGAAAATTTTGCCAATCACTCCCATCGACATATTCTCGATAGTAGTCGCTTTGACTTCGGGAAGTTGTGGTGTAAATAGCGTGGAGTATCTGCGGATTGGAGTTAAATTAAATGTATATAAAACTAGCTGTCCCATCAAGCTTCGAACCGACCTCAATTAGGTACACGAATAATAGATGACCTACTCGATATGCACACAAAATATCACAAGAATGGAATGGGATAAATATTATCCCTTATTTCCCACTCCTGGGGAATTTCCTTCTCCTGGTTCTAAGTTACCCCACCAATTTTTTGCCAAATCGGATCAGACGTTCTTTAGTTTTTTTCAAATATTTTTATGGAATATGCAATAAAAGTAGGTTATGTTAGTTACACTATTTACAACTACGTTGGTCCGGGTGCGCTGTGTAGAAAAATCCATCTGACTCCCTACCAAGCAGCTCGTAAGAGGCAAGCATAGACGGTGTTAGAGTGCTGTGCAGCAAATCGACCGTGTAGGCATTCAAAGTCCTACTTATTCCTGTCGCCATAATGAAATTGTCGAATTTCAGTTTGGAGTATTGTGTAGCCGCTAGACTCGCACATTCAGTATAATATTCTGAACTCAGGACAGCGACACACTTACAACACCTCTTACCATTAGAAGACCAGTGCGCTTGTGCCTGTCTTATCCCATAAAATCTAGACTTCTTACTACGGCCCTGTTTGTGGGTGAATTAATTCACACTTAGTTTTTTTATTGGTTTCTTTTTTTAATAGTCGTTTTAATTATTTGTGAAATTTTTTTAAAATCTTACCTTTCTTTCAGCACCCCGAGTGAGACGGTGACAATGACATTATCAGCTGTATATCTGTCTCCGTCCTTGCATGTCACCTCCACGTCTCCTGTGGAGCCTTTGGGCCATTTAATAAGGGTCACCTCTTCGTTCAGTTTTATAGTCAACGTTGGGAGTCCAGGCCCTTCATTGTAGGTATCCTAAAATTCATTAGTCAAGATTTTTTTAAAGATTTTAAAATCTTTAATCCTAAAATGTTCAACTTTGAATCTGATGAGCATAGTAGTTTACATTTCAGATAATAACGTCATCAACCATTGTAATGACGTCAGTTATATTATGTCACGCTATCATATCTCTAGCCCTTAAATTTCCATGATTAAATTCTTCTTAAGTAATGAGTTGTAAACTGCTTTAACCCAAATAAAAGTGTCATGAAGCCTTGTAATGCCAGGTACTGTACATTCGATGGATAACCCTTCATACGCGTTAACCCCAACAATTAAACGCTATGAAGTAGTAGAGAGTAGGAGGAAGGAATGGTAGTAAATTTACGCTAGATGCTCTAATCCTAGATGGTCGAACTATTACAGACGAAGTAATATTTCTTACAATAACAGAATCCATCTAATCTCCTTCTTCTTCGTCCTACCTTATTCTCGCTTCTACATCAGATGATATGTGGTTCAACTACTTAGTCTATGGGATTTGACAAGCTCGCCAGTTTTTCACACAGAATGACTGCATACGCCGTAATCCAGATGTGGAACTAGGCACAGATTCTGGATCAGGTTGAATTCGAATAAATGAATACGGGGTTTTTTACGATAATTGAAAGAACACTCAGAAAATGTACATCAGGTGACTTGCGGGCTAGGCACAGAGTATCGAGAGCCAAGTGTCACCATCCCTGCATACTTGCCTAGCTTCGTCTACGTTAATTATTCTCTTCATACAAATAAGCCACTTTCGGAAATTCTTGCCACCGCCCTTGGATAATACGCTAGCTCTTTGGTCTTGGAATGTCAAGCGAGGTCTCCCCGGGTATATACATCCATCCACTTTCGCATTGTATATCTGTTTTGTCACACTTTAATCTTTCTATATTTCTACATGATCGAACCATCGGAACATTTTTCCTTTTTTGCCCTTTCTCATTTTTATACTGCCTTTTTTCAATCTCACTCTTTCTCTTATCAGTTATCACACTATTACAAATGTGGTCCGCGAGCGTTACTCCATAAACATTGCGTAGCGCACGCAATTCAACTTCATTTATCCTACTTTCATACTGCTTCTGATGTACAGTAAATGTATATGAATTGCTGAAATTCTTTGGTACATGGCGGAGTTCGAACCTTTACTGCCATCCATACAATTAAATAAAACTATACTCACCAATAATAGTTCAAGGAACGTGTAGTAGCCGTGCCTATGCCAGCTCACATTGTGAAACTCATTAAGGTCTTTAAAGGTATGTGCCGTGGTTGTATCATTCGAGTTGTTTGTAGAAACTTCAACATCGATTAAGTCGTTCATCAAAGCGAGGAAGTTACTCACAAAATCCTTATCTTCCAAGATTTGAGGGTGTTTTTCTTTAAGGTATGCTTCAAATCTGGAAAAATTCCAATTCTGTAATGCTGGAGTCGAAGAAATTGTTAAAATCTTAGTTTCGGAATATTTTTAGAAGCTCATTTACGTTGAGAAACCTAATCTTAAAAAGTTGATTTTTTATAGAAGAGGCAAAAGGGCATACAACATCCGCAACACCGGTAGTATCACAGATGCATTGCCGACCTTTTAGGTATAAATATAGTCTTTTTAAGGTTCGTAAATCGTATCCGTTTCGGAATAACGCCGCTGGTAATTCGTTCTACATACATAGGTGTTATGCGTGGTAACAAATTGCTAAAATCTTAAATATATCGCCGAAGTTATCTTTTTTTGTTGAGCTTTGCAGCTACACTTACGCTCACTAGTGGACTTACTAGAAAGCTTAGTAAAGTATAGAGTGGTGAAGATAAGGGGATTGCCAAATTGACCTAAATTGTCTTGGTCTTAAAATATTTCGTTCATAGTTAAAATTTTGCACATGGTGTTTGAACAAAACTTCATACAAAATCAGTTATTGATACGTCGTAGGTTTTAACATAACTTAACCTAGTAACTAACACTTTAATACCAATAAACCCATACAAATCGTCCTGATAAAACAACATGATCGCCTCTGTGGTCGGTTGAAGTCGGTGTCCGTCGTTGACACAAGAGGTCCTGAGTTCCCGGATAGGGCAACTTTTGAGTTTTTTTAGTTTACCTAAAAAGGAAACGTTGGCTGAAATTGCATTTATATCTGATATGGCTACATACTTGCCACTATTCACATCATGGGACCTAATATCATCGGCTAATCTTGAATGCGCATATCTACCTTTCCTACTATGTCAGGGATGTATGTGTGATATATTCTATGACAGACAAAAAAGCTCACCTTTTTGTGACATAACTCCCCATAGGTTCAGGAACTTGAGGTTTCTCATCGTGTGCAATAACACAAAACGTTAAAAGTTCAAGAAACAGTTCCTGGTCATGAAAAACAGTACCATCGGAGCGTAATATCTTTGGGACAAAATTTTGTTCTATCATCGAGATGTTATTCTGTAGAGCCAGATCATACGCCCTGTTCGGGTGGGTTCCGTGGATCCTAGAAACATTAAATTAAAGATTACGGCGGCGACAACTAAAATTATTCTTTTTTAATGGCATTAATCAGCGAACAAGCACACGGCTCTCCTGAAGGTAAAAAATAGCCGTGGGGTAAAAAATGTTAGGCTTAATGCCTACCGCTTACCCTACCCTCCAAATCGGAACATGATATAGTCATTATGGCGGATGAAATAGATATGGCGTTAGACCCCCCCCCGGGCGAGTTATTTCGGACTTCCATTCGGGTAGTCCAAGTTCGACTTCCGCCATGTACCATTGAGTTTTTCTAACTTATATACATGTTCTGAGTGCTCCCACGGTGAAGGAAAACATCGTGAGGAAGTCATTGAATTCGACCTAATCTACGTTTGGGCCTAGTTTCCCTTCTAGGTTGCAGAGGTCAGATATCAATTATAGCTTTGTGTCCTAGTCAAATTCCTTAAATAAGCTCCACCCCGATATCATTTTATATAATTCGGGATAAGACTAGGACGAATAGACTTTAACACCAGTGGTCTTAGTAGTGACCCAATGAACTATCCTCACCTCCTATGAGCTGCTTGACAGTGAGGCAGATGGTCTATTCTCCACATGGTTCAACACGAGTAAAACGGGTTTTTGATTTCAAAATTCATTTATTTCAATCAACACTTAGGACCTCTTGTGACTATTTCATCATGTAAGATATTTTTAGAACTGTTTCAAAATTGGGATTTACGATTGGGATGACTGGATTGGGTCATTAATTAACTTAACAAAAATTAACTCTCACCACTCAGCACCTTCCTCCACCACCCCATCTCCGAAAGCTGTAGTCTTTATTCTCCCCCCGATCCTACTTTGTGCCTCCAGACCCAGTACCTTCCTTCCAGCTCTAGCGAGGGTTGAAGCTGCCGTCGCCCCAGATGATCCAAGACCAATCACAATAGTGTCATAATGAGCGTTATTGTATCTAGAATTTTATATCGATAAAAGATTAACAAATTTAATATTAGTAGCCGAGGGCTGTAAGGCATCAATTACAGCTTGAGATATTTAGGCATACGAGCGCAGCAATGGCGCCTATAGTTCGAGGGTGCAATTGATGCTTACACCCGAGCTAACTACTCTGCTTTACATCTCGATTGTAAAGTAAGTAGAAAAAACGGCATAAACAAGGATAAAGTATGTAAATAATACAATCTCGGAGTTTTAGGCAAAATATTGTTAATTGCTGCTTCACTTTTCGTTTTCCAATTCAATAATTGGTAGTGCAGCTTATATATTTATCACTAATCGAAGATCTCATATTTTTTTCCCAATTAGAAGGTAATTATAATAAAAAAACACAAAAACAAACAACATTTAAAGCAAAAGTTTTCTATCCCCGCCTTTTTTCATTAAAAAGAACAAAGTATAGAACTTTCAATTTTTTTTCAAAAACGAAATTGAGCTACGCCGTTCGATATTTAAAACTGATTACTATTATACTCTATACTCATCATAATTATTACCCTAGAGCGCTAATTGGTCACCCACAAGCCCTATTCGGGGGTAATAAGGACCTACTTACCTACACGGAGTCTTTTAGGGCAGTTATTATCTTAGCGTTGGTTTTTTTACTATGTATATTATGAGGTAACTAAAATAATGTTAAATCTCACAAATGGATCGAAATAGTACAATTTTTTTTTATTCCAATCAGAAAAATAATTGCGTGATATTTGCCAAGAACGCCCTCAGCCCAACGCAAGATTAAATGAGATTTGACTCGGTCCCCTCCTCCCTTTAAAAATCTCACGTAATTTATGGACGCCCCCTAATAAGTACATTAAATTCTTGTGTACGTATATATCAACGATCTTATAAACGACTCCAACGATTTTCTTGAAATTTTGTATTTAGGTGGTTTCAGGGGCGATAAATCAATGTAGCGGGGTTACATTTTCAGGTTTCATTTATTAATCGTATAAAAATATATTCCTATTAGAATACATTAACTACTACATTAATTACTATTAGAGTAAATTTCATTTACGAAGTGCGAATAGCTTGGTCGGAAATCGGGATCAAATCCTAATAGCGCATCAAAATTGAACAAGTAATTCTGTGAATAATTGGTAACATTGGTTTGCACACACGTATTCAGACACGCACGCACGCACGCACGCACGCACGCACGCACGCACGCACGCACGCACGCACACGCACACTAACATCCGCTCACTAATATCTTTCATTGTTGTATAATGTAACATTAATGTATTTAGAAAATAAGAAAAAAGACAAGCCCGCTGAGTTTCTTTTCCGGATCTTCTCAGTGAGTGGCCACGTTCCAATCCGGTATTTTAGAATTAGGTAGGTATATAGACGCGTCACAAGAACCGCTTGCAAGGTCTATGGGGAATTAAATATTATCTATTTTATTATTTTCACACTTTTATAGATACTAGCTGTCCGCCCGCGACTTCGCCCGCGTGAATTATTTTAATAATACAGACAATTTTCAAATGGCAGACATTTTTCCGACTTACATTACTAATCGCGTAAAAACATACCCTCTTTTTAATGTAGTCGGTTAAAAAGTAGCCTATCTCCTTTCTCAAGGTCTACTCTATCTCTGTACAAAATTTCATCAAAATCGGTTCAGTGGTTTAGGCGTAAAAGCGTAACAGATAGACAGACAGACGGGAGAGTTACTTTCGCATTTATAATATTAGTACGCGTTTATACAAATAAATAAAACACAAGCGTATTTATGTAAAATAATAACCGCTTTTCTGTTTTTGATCCGGCTAATCTCTGGAATGGCTTGGCTAATTTGGACTGGGCTTTCACTGGCAGATATCTAATGTTATAAGGAGTGGCCTAGGCTCCTTTTATTTAACTAAATTCAAACGCAGACGAAGTCGCGGGTACAGCTGGTTTCCAATAAAATTATAGTCACGCGGACGCCAAATTGCAGTAACAGAATACTCAACCGCAAGTCCCAACTGCTTCCAACATGGAGCCAGTTTATTGTAGAGCGCTGGTGTTTTCCGCATCTTGTGGTTACGAACGGTACAAGCTTTCAACTTCATTACATTTCACCATAAATGTAGCAAAATAATAATACATCATCGAAGGCTTCATTAACATTAGATATATTGCTTAAAAAGTACAATTTTTATTTGTTTATTTATGTATTTAACATTTTTTGTACGTCATATACAAATATATTATACAAAAGGCGAGCTTAATGCGTATAGCATTATCTACCAGCCAATCTTTAGACCAATAGAAAAAAAAAACAAACAATAATGGCAGATGCATAAAAAAGAAATAACAACCTTAGAAACAAAATAAAAATAATATAAAAAGGATACCAGCGGGGCTATTGCGTAACTCGGTGACGAAATGAAAGATACTACGAACTGCAATTGGGTGTCGAACCAAAAT